>CABFOV010000587.1:164710-178087 GCA_902141375.1 Timema poppense | reverse complement strand
GGACACCTTCCACTACCTCCCCTACCTGCTCTCACCACCGATCCGGATTTGCGACGCTCCGGATTTCCGACGCTCTACTGTACTTATTTTAAATCAAACTGCTTGAACACAGTTTAATCTATATACAATCTTATACTGTGGATATTAACCACAACAATCTAATTACTGCATTGTGCAGTATTCAAGATAATTATGACTAACGAATAAATATTGTACTGTACATGATTGCATTATAAACAGAACAACACACATTTGAAGTGAAATTTGTACACACCTCCTGTACTGTAGACCTATATGTGCACGCTAGTACAGACCAAAGTGCTAGAACGCTGACGGTTTTGAAGGGGTGAGAGAGGTACGACTTTTAAGTACCACAGTCATTACTACGTTGGCTATTTTAGAAACTTTCATTAGAGGCAGAAGGTGAGTCTACTCACACTTAGATCAAGACATGATTCCTGACATTCCTACAGTCAAATGCTGTTCCCTGTTTTAGAGATTTTTATGCGTAAATATGCGTGTTTCTAGCCGTGTCTACGTACTTTATAGAGAAAGTACATTATTGGGAAGGTGTTTCACAGAAAAAGACAATGTTATTTTGACAGATAAATTTAAACTGTTCATTAAAAAGTAAGAATCTGCTATTCAGAGGTGTCTGTTAAGGGTTTTCACTGTACAGTACTTAGATGTTTTAAGACTTTTTTGTGTGTGTTTGTTTATATTGTTACCAGAAATATTAATTTTGGGTTAGTTGTTTGTAAAAAAAAAAATAGTTTGGGGTTATAAAATATTTACTTTTCGCTTCAGTTTGTGAAAGCTAGAAATAGATTTCTTTTTTTTTAGGATTAATAAAACATGTATTCAATTATATTTCTTATTTGTATGATCGTAATACAATTATGACAACTCACTGAAGTGTGAATGGTGTATAATTTTAAATTATAATCCTATGAAAATATGACTGGACTTCATTTGCATCGGAAAATATCATTTAATATGATTAGAATTCTGTTTGAATTTACTTAAACCTAACAAGTAACAGTCTTGACCATAATTTTTTAACAAATATTCCTTTAGTTAAAATTACCAGTATGTTTGTAAGAAAAATATTTATGCAGTTTAATAAAACTTATATAACCAATATCCATTGCAAAATTAACTATTTAACTAATAGAGTTTTTGCAAACCAGCTTGGTGCTTGTTCTACGTAACATTTGAAACCAATGTTAAGTTTAAAAAAAAATGTATGTAACCTTAACCCTTTAGTGGAAATTTGAATGACATTTTGAATCTTATTGTTTAGCCAAATATTTGACAATCATTTAAAAGAATCTTATTAAATAATATGTATAATTTTGTGTATACATTGCAACATGTAATATTTTCTAATTAAAGATGGGACCTTCTAAATCTTCGAATCCTTAATTAAGAATTCTCGAGGATTTAATAAAGTTTAAGATTCGAGATTTAAAAATATATTAAATTTTACACTTAGCTGAATGTGAATAAACATTAAGGGGCGTTTCAAGTATTACGTAAGCACCTCGGGGTAGTAGGGAGGGCTCGCGCTTTTCTTATTTCTGCTGACGAAAAGCGCATTAATCCAGCCAGTGTCAAAAGACACAGATTCAAGTACCTTTGCCATCAGATTAAAATAAATTTAGAATTTTGTTAATAGCTAAGGTAATTAATTTTTTCACTAATAATACTTTTTTTGTCATTTAAATTAAATATAAATTAAAATGATGTTTATAGCATTTCCTAAATTGAATATAACAAGCAAGATTGGGAGGGGGAGGGGGTTTCCCTAGGCGTTTGCTTATGTTTAAATTGGGGGGAGGGGGTCCAAAATGGGCCAAAAGTAGCTTGTAATATGCTTGAACACCCCCTTATAACAAAAAATGTTAACATTTATGATTTTTATTTTCTAAAGCAATTAAATAATTAAAGAGAAAAGTCAGAATCAACCCATCTTTAGTTTGAATTTTTTAAATAAAGGTATATTTCTATAACAAACTAAGAAAGCAATATTTGACGTAGGCCTAACTGAAACAGTTATAACTGAACATTTTTTTCATGATGAATGTGTTTTAAATAAATGATTTTTTATAGTTATTTTAAGCATCCTATGTGACTTTTTTGTTGTTAATGTATAAGGGTGTTGAAACAAATCCTACTGCCATTTTATAATCAATAGACAAACATATAGTATTCACAGACATTATTTCCTAAATCTCAATGTTTGGGGAACAAATAATAACAATATAATATTATAATGCAACGATACATATCAAATTGAAAGTTAACTTATTATATACAATAACTATTGTCGAAAAAAAAAATATATACCAACTGTACCTCTGTGGTTCCAAGAACCATACTATAATTCCATGTTATATTTCTGTTTAGATTTGTTCTATGTATATGTATATTAAGGCCTATTTGTGTATTAACAAATTATTAGTAGTGTCCTAGGTAAAATAAATTGCATGATAGTAATGGAGGACTGAATTTTATAAAATAGATGTTTGTGTTGTATCTGAAGAAAAAAAAATATGGATTTATAAAAATAAATATTGGACTTATATAAAATTTGTGTACATTATTTATTTCTATTTTTTTTTTTTAATCCTTTAAAATTATGTCTGTAGCTACTAAAGAAATTAAAACTTTGAACTTATATTTGAGGCATTATTTAACAGTGTAGCTTCCTCTCATTTTAAAAAGATATGATTATCTCTTTAAGGAAAACCTTTCATTTTTTGAGGTAGATAGTGTTATATTACAATGAAAACATAAACACAGTTCACACTTTACCAAAGGCAAAGAGGTAATGGCTGACTCTGAGAAAATCAATCATCCCTGACAAAAGCTTCATTCGATTAGAACTCAAATCAGAACCTGAAGTATGAGACATACTAGGATAAGATTAAAATGGCTTCAACCATTTTTAACTCGCCTCGGTGGTCGCACGGTCTAACTAACCTGTTACCCTCGCAATGGATTAGACCTCTGATGACGAGTTTTGAGGTTTGAATCTTGGTTGCGTGTACTGAAGGTGGTTTTTCACTATCATCTCATACAAATGTGGGTATACTTCCTCTAAATATAATCTTCCTAGTCCTTAAAGGGAATGCCAGGTCTACACCGTGGTTCGGATTCCACGTTATAACTGTAGGTCCTTCATTTCATCTCACAATCACCCTACCATTACACAATAGCGTAAGTGCGTACAACCCGAACGGGTAGTAAAACACGGTACTAATAATAATAGTCCTTAAAACCGTTATTGTAATTAGCAAATAAGCGTACAACCTGAATGGTTGGTAAGACATGGTGCTAAAAATAAATTTTGTAAGTGGTATTACATATTTATTTTATAAGATTTTTAAATTAAGGCTATGGAAAATAAGTGTTAGTAAGTAAAATCTACATTTACCTTTGAAGTGAGCTTGCTAAAGTTGGGATAAAATTCATCCAAACGCATAACTAATAGTAAATAGTGCCTAGCGCACAATTCATAAGAAAAATACAACACTTATAATGAAGCAACGAAGCGTAGTGTTTATAAAATCTGACTTATATTGTCTTTTATTAATATAAATGGCCTCACTACTAAATAAGGTCTCTAACAATGTTACTTAAGCTGTACCTTTTGAAACTTGAAATGAACCGAAATAGGTTTTGCCTTTATCATTGAATAAAATTCAATTTTATTCGTTTCTGATTTTATTACTATAATGAATATTATGGTAGACCTATTTCTCAGTAGCAGAATACAAAATTTAATATTTATTCTTTATTTGTGATCATCTTATACAAACCATACATAGTCATTGATTTCAAATAAAGAAAATTCATTGGATAGCTGGAAAACAAAATGTATGGCCACCACAAGGCGTTCCAAACATGAACACAGTCTAATTTTCGTCTGCTGTGTGTACTGGAGTATAATTGACTACAACTTCTCGGATTTTCATTGGCTAATACAAGGGCTGTCTTTTCAAAAATCTAAGCATGACGAGTTTAATCAACAACATGCATTGTGCACTAACCACTATGCGTGCATTATAAACACTATCATTGAAAATAAATGTTTCAACTTCCTGAGTACTATGTACTATTCATGAATATAGACCCAACCTAAGCAATTTTTTTTGGCATCATGCCTTACTCCCCATTCAGGTTATATGCTTATGTACTAATTACGCTAATGGGTTAAGGATGAAGGTTGAAATTTAGAGGTGTGTACCTGAATTTTTGTGAAGAGAGTGTGGGGAACCATTTAGGAAAAAAACACCCTCAGTACACACAACCGAGATTTGAACCCCGATCTCCCCGTCATCGGCAGTGTAGTCTATAGCAAGAGTAGCTCCTTAGACCATGAGGCCCCCGAAGTGTGTCCTAAGCCGTTGATTATTGTAAGGTACCATTATATATTTTAATACATAAAGGAATGTCGTTTTAAAGGGTAGGTCAGGGCTCCAAACCTGACTGGGTGCTGTCCCTCTAAATTAATCTTATTAATACACCATAATCATTAACTCAACAACTCATCCATAGAATAAAAATTAAACAAATGACTATTTACCAACTATTAAAACTCATTAAGGGATTAAATTGCAAAACTAGTGCTGAGTGTGTTGAAATTATTCTTAAAATGGCCGCTAACTGCTTCAGTGGTCGAATTGTCTTAAGGCAAGAGTCGCCAAACTCGATTTTTGCAGTGGCATTTCCAGTACCTAGCTTGCAGGAGAAATTAATTTTGTGCTTTCTCAAAGTAAGTGACAATGTCGAAGAATGTTGCCTCCTCAAGTTTAGAATATGTAAGACCTCTAGTCTCTAAGGTAAAATATCCATCTTTGGATCGTGTGGCGCCCCGAATGGTGCTAGACCCCATGTACTCTTCCAGCCTGTGTGAGTAATCGTTTTCAGCTAAATAGGTACTCGCAAGGTCTAACGCGCTACACTCACAGTAGACTAGACCGCCGATAATGGGGAGATCGAGGTTCGAATCTTGGTTGAGTGTGGTTAGAGTAGTTTTTCCAAAAAAAAATTCCATTCAATCTCCACGCAAATGAAAGTATACTTCCTATAAATATAACCTTCCTAATCTCTAAAACACTTAGCGTAGCATTAGTACATAGGCCAAATGGGTAGTAGGATGCGATGCTTAAAAGTATATAGAAAAATACATAATTAGGCATACATATATACAACTGTATTCAAATAGAAGTGAAAATGTACCCCCAAAAAATTGACCTTTGGAAAGTATATTTTTAATCAATAAGTTTGGTGACCACCGGTCTGAGACAATGGCATTCAACCTGGGGCATACAAATTCATCTTAATGAGTACCCACTTATAATTAAATATGCATATGTTTGTTTTTATGTTTATACATATATTTCTCATTTAAAACAATTACTTAATACATTGTTATGGATACATAAATTATTTTATATGTAGTTTATAGAATATGTAGAGCTTGCATTCTGCAACAACTTTGGGGGTACAAAGTAGAAGAGAAATTATATTTGGGCGTCCGTACGCAAAAAAAAAAAAAGTTGGTTAGCACAGGTCTAAGGCGCAATAAACTGGACTGCCGATTACGGGAAGATCGGGGTTCGAATCTCTGAGAGTGGGGTTTTCCAAGATGGTTTCACACTCTATACCCTACACACAAATGCATATATGAGTGTTGTTCGAACAAGTTGTTAGACGTGGTGCTAAAATAATAAACTTCTGTGTAACTTTGAGAATGATCAATATTATGCTGAAAATATAGTAGAATGACAGACGTTTAGGCCTAGTGTTTACTTTTTTTTTCAAGATATTATGGTTAGAGTTCATCAAACCAATTTCATATGCACACCAATAACTAATTGATTTAAGTGCTAAATAATATTTTACATAGGCTTACGTGTACAATTTAAAGAGTTTTAACTAACTTGAAAACAAACTTTAGTTAACACCATGCATACGCTGATACACCACTTTAAAAATAGTGATCGGAAACTATCGACAGTATTATCGATAGTACCAATACTGGTACACCGCCGTTTAGTTGGTTATGGCCATGAGGAATCCCGTTTTTATTTCGTACAAAGTAACAAGCAATAGTAATAATCAATAATAATACAACAGTAATAATCTCTGGTAACAAGTGCTGCTGGATTCTAGAAAACTCGGTACCGTCTGAACGAGTTCTTTCAGCGGCAGGGACAATTATTTCTCAAATAAAGTAATCGATTGAAACCCAAAAATGTTATGTTGTTCCAACATCAAAACAAATCGTTGTTTGATTCCTTAATTTTTAAATACCTCAATATATTTTTCTTATGACATCGGTAAGCCTGTCATAATAGCGTGAAGCGTCCCTACGTTCAAATATTAATGTAAATTGTATATATGTATTATCTGAGAGGTAGTAACTCTTGGTATAACTTAACTTGACGTATGAATATGTGAAAGTTTCACGTCTTCATACATTAAGTTAGTGATCTTTAGCTCTTGCTATTAATAGATACTATCAATACCTATGAAATAATAATCAATTATAAAGTAAACTGTTTTCAATTTTGACTGTTAAATCGTTTATATTTTCTAAATAAAGTGGATTGATTAGAGCTAGCTCAAGATAGATACGGTGTGGTGAGGTGGACTGGGAATTAATTAGGCCTATATAATTCTTGAAAATTAGAAAAAATTAATTAAAAATGGTTCAAACGATTTTGTTTCATTCTAAATAACACTGTAGCCTATACTTGTTTCCCGATAACAAATGATTTAAGGTAATGGCTGAGTTTTGAAAATTTGATTGATTTTTGTTCAAAATTTAGATCTGAAAAAGAGTTTTTAATATAACCATCACAATACTGTCTGTTTTATGGCGTAGTCTCCAAATGTGTATTTGATTTAACCCAGAGGTAATTTGTTAATATTGTGGCCCATTGTTAAAGATTCATTGTTGTGATGGCAGAGAGAAATAGATACAGTAATATCGATTCAGACTTTCAAAATTAATGTCAACACACACACACATTCTATTTCAACTATAACAATGGTATTAGTTATCAAATCATAAAACCATTACAAGTTTTTAAAGACAAATTTAAATTACTAACCTCATTGTTGACACAAACTCCAAGCGGTGGTAGTCGTCCATCTCAATGGAAAGATAGTTGAGCCAGTATCACATCATTCTCTTGTAGCACCTTGATGTAGACTGCTCGAGCATCGAGTGAAGTGCTAGCTATCGACATTAAGAATCGACTCTCAGCAGATTTATCGAGGTAAAATATAGCAAATGAGCCATCAATCGAGAATGACGTTTACACTCAAATAATTTTAAATTACAAATGAAACGGGGTTTATACTAATACTATTGCTTAAATAAGATAAACTATTTTATTTTATGTGTGATATTCTTTACCATTGATTTAAAAGTAATATTTATTTATTTATATGTAAGATACATGATCGAATGAGTTTGCATTACAAACGGTTTAATTGTTTTGTCACGTCTATAAAGATTTGAGGCTTTTATATCTTTGTAATTGATGAAGACAGGAAAATAACTCCACGGCGTGCTTTTTAAAGAGAAAGAAAAAATTCTCACCATACTAATATAATATTTTTTTAAATGCATATTTATACTCTAAGCGTCTTTATTTAAATAGTTCAAAGTGAGAATTGGTACCATTTAGTAATTAAAAAGGTTAAATGTATTTCTAACTCAAACAAAGTAATGTAAGTATTCGTCCTCGTTCTAAATGACTACTGGACACAAACATTACGTGTGATATCAAATCCAACTTCATCTTTGGGCGTCATCAAATTACAAAGTGATGCATAGTAGTAGGCCGCCCTTTTATAAGTATTTACAAATAGATTACGGGAATGAACTTTTATTTTATAAACTATTGTTAAAATAGACATATATACATTTTCATTTGATTTTCAATAATTTCATTATTATTTTGAAAAAGAACAAACTGTTTTAAAAAATGTATATCTGGCTTATGTGAATATATTTGGAGCTCAATTTTAGTGTTGTAAATTATTCATATACATTTCAGGTTAAAGTGCTATGGTTTTACTTATTGATATTTGACCCGCGATACGGCGCCTATTAAGATGATACGTATTAATTTTGAGACAATGCCCTGTGATTGAACACTACCTTATAACGATGTTGGGTTTTACGGTGGTGACAATGCGAGTGTGCCTTACTGCGCACTTGCCCGTGTTTACTTGATCTGATTATTTCTTATAATTAATCGTATAAAATAAACAAAACTTTTAAAGTTGCACAGGATTTATTTATGTGATTACACCTTCGGCACTAAAGATATGATATTATTTAATACAGTTTTTGTTAAAATGGTTTTTCTGTGATATTACACGTTCCGCGTTCTGGGTATCATGTGCTGTGCTGATTTATGTTACTGCTATATATTCATACGCACAAGCGGCTAATATATGAGCTACCCCTTGCCTTTTGGACCCTTTGTCACCAGTGTCAAAACCAACTAATAGAAAGAGTCCTGGCGACAGGTATTGTGAAGGCTGGCTTCCTATTGGGTCAGCGCGTCACAAGATTTTGCTAAATATTACGAAGGTGATCTTTGAAAGAAAAAATTAGTTTTAATGGTGCATTCATTGACATTATTTTTGAAAAGCGCGTGACTCTCCATGGATGAAATATTAAAAGGATATTCTGTATACAATTTATTAAAAAACAATACCTTCATCCATGACTTTTTAAATATATGAGAAGGGTCAAAAAACAGTCTCATTACAGGGTAGGGAACCTATCGTCCATCTATCTTGAGAATGGTGGAAACTGACAGCTAGCGGAAGATTTTATTATAAACATTGATTAAAAGTCACTAATATTAACCCACGTGGAAATAATAATATTAAATTATCAATCACATATGTTAATAAACCCTTCTAATGATACTTCCCCAAGGATTACTTACTGTATAAAGGGCTTTTTCGTGACATGTTTCGCGATTGTGGTAACAAAAGATATTATAGTTCATGAAATAATAAATTGAAACTAATTTATTTTATAATACATTTTGGTTATTGTCCTGAGGCATTGTTAAATTTCATAAGTTCACATTAAATTCATATAAAAAGGCTTTTAAAAGATAATCAAAAATAAATTGTTTGTTGTGAAAGTTTTGATGGCCAAACGTGATGGCAGCAAAACATACGGTCTTTTAGATCATAAGAAAGTAGATCTGTGGCTTTTGCTAGCTGTCAATTAGCTACCAACACTCCTACGCCGGATAGTCTATAAATACCCACCATGATAAAATTATTATACCATAGCATATTTGGTGCGAATAATGTGTATTCATTCTTTAAGTTGTGTAGCTTGAAATATTTATTTCTAGGGGAATAAATTCTATTAAGCCAGAATTTTCTTAATGTAAGGGGACGCGAGAATAGGCCAGTGTTTTTGCAGTTCTTATGGCAAAACATTTTTTGTCAAAATAAATAAAATATTGCTTCAGTAGAAACCTAAGAGTTGAATTTTCTTCACATCATGACATCAATAGTTCCTGAATTTCTGTCCTGAGCATGGTGGCATTATCTAGCACACTTTTTAAATGAAGTAGAAAAAGTTGTCATTAAATTCCAGAATACCCTTGACAGATATTCAAGAAATTTTGAGGTCACCATTGTAAAGAAAATTAAATTCTTTTTTTGTACTGGAGCAAAATTTGATTTATTTTCCACCAATTTTTTTGCCCTAAAAACTGCAAAAACACTGGCCATTCCTCGCGTTCCCTTCCATCAAACCTTAAAATACTTTTCTTTTCACATCATCATCATAATCATCATCATCATCATCATCATCATTAGGTAATCAATCTTGTGATTAGTTTGCTGCATCTCTCCACTTTTGTCTACTCTGGGCCAAATTCTTTACTTCTTTATACTTTTTTTTTGTGCCAACATCGTCCACTCTCTGATTCTTGTACACGCAGTCTTGGTCTCCCTCTTGAATTTCTTCCTTCCATATCCCCCTTCTATAATTATCTTCATCAAATTATCATATCTCAGTATATGTCCTACCACTTTAACTATCATTTGCTGTATATTTTTCTAAAATTTCCTTTATTCATTTGCTTTTCTTAACACTGATGTATTTGATACCAACTCCATTCATGATATTTTCAAAATTCTTCTGTTAACATCAAGTTTCCTTTGTAACAATAGTTTATCTAAGAGGTTCCTAGAGGAGTGTCTGAGTCAAACCAATGTCTTCCGGTTAAACCAACATAAACATATTTTGTACCAACATTATTTACTTTGCTTGGTGCGATTTCATGAGTTAAGCGAGTGAGGGGTTTATTTACAGTTTTTCCGATGAAAATTTACAAAGGAATAGTTTATCCATTTTGAACAATATTAGTTTTTATTTTAATTTAATTTATTTGGGGTATTTAACGCACACTTTCTGGACCGACTGATTACATCAGCACACGACTTGTATAAAATAACTTAAATCTAGAACTTACACAACATATATCCCCCGACCATTAATTCATCACTGTGAAAGGGGAAAACCACATTTCACCAATGATACATTTTTCGGCCATGCCAGGAATCGAACCCGGGACCCTTAGCTCAATATACATACACTCTATACCGACTGAGCTAGGGTGTTGGACCTGAAAAACATCGTTAGGTCTAAAGTCAAAATTTAAAAAATACCCCTTGCGTATGACCATAAGACATCTAAATATCATGTTTGGACAAAATCCACCAAATGGTTTCGGACAGACATAATTGTAAAACCAACATTTTTGGGTTCTGGGTCATATAAAGATTCAACATTCATCAAAATCTCGAGGTCAGAAATTCTCACGATTTCAATACTTTCTCTTTATACTTATGAGAAAGTGAAAATTAAAAATCGCCTAAGATCGTCAGAACGTTGACCGGTTTCCATCGATAGCTTTTAATTCCTTAAATCATCATCCTAAAAATACTTCCATCGTATAAACTAAACATACATACATAAAGATTAAAATACTACCCCCCTTTTCCTCCTACATTCCCCACCTTTTCTCCTCATCTAACAATCTCGAACACTCTTTGTGTTCCTTTCTGGAGGTATGTTAAAAGGAACCAAAAGAATTCATCATAGCCCTCGTTAACGATTCCAAGGTCGACTTTTCCATCTTTCGCCTTTGCCCGATTCTCTTTGGAGAGCAGCGCGGCCCGACTCACCTGACCAATTGGGAGGTGTTGGTCCTCAGGGGTGGACACAGGATTAACCGTGGGCCCCAGGGGCGGTGGCAGGGTGAACACACGAAAATCATCTTATCATTTTTCTCTCAATGGAGGAAGAGTGGAAAACCACTCAGGAAAACAAATACCCTAGGTACACCCGACCTGGATTCGAAGCTCGATCTCTCCGCCATCAGTCTATTACAGAACTCCACCATGTCACTTAGCTGACACCTTATATAGGTCAGAGACTTTTCAAACTGGAAACTAACCTGTCGTGTTCGGTATCCACTTGTCTGAGAAACAAACACCCCTTGCGAGGCTCCTCTAACGCGTCACGGCTGCGTCCTTTGAGCGTAGCCACGCACATTTACATGCGCAGTGGGCAATATAGGGACCGATGAACCCGTGCCCACCATCGATCCCTGTCATCACTGGACAACAGAGAAAACCACCGCCTTGGCTAGACTTCCATCGGCGGGAGGCGTATGTGCTGGCTATTCTGAGAGTGGCGCCTAGACCAATGTTCTGAAAATGGTGTGCCACGGCGGCGAATTAAGTGTGCCATTCGGCCACAGCTCAGAACGCCACACATCACTTTTCAACAAGAACACGAATTAAGTTGGTACGAGCGACAGCCGTGCGTCGTCCGCACTTATTACTAATTCGTAATAAATGGCGCACCAATTTATTTTACTTTGGGGCGGGCAGTCTTGTCCAATACCTTAGCTCAGTTGGTAGCGTGTTTGTCTATTAAGCTAAAGGTCCTGTGTTCGTCTCCCGGCATGGCTGATGAATTAATGGCTGGGGGACAAGATGTTATACCTGTCTTAGTCTTAAGTTAGATTATAAGGTATATGAAGCTACGACAGGCCTAGAAAGCCGGTAATGGAAACATATATGGCTTGGGTAAAAAACTGATCTAGGCCACATGCTGCAAGCAGTGATGGATATAAAGGCAGACATTCTAGCAAGGTTGTATCCAGAAGATATATCGAGGAAGAAAGGGTGGGTGTGGGGGGTTGGAAAGGTGAGGGGGCACTTCTCCCTGGGGCGTCAGCTTGAGGGGGGTGCCAAACAGAGCACAGACATAACCTAACATAACTTTGGAATAATATGAAAATAATTCCCAAACCTCTCAACTCCAGACCTAGAGTAGCCTGGGCGTAATTGTGGAGTTGCTAAGCATAACACTTTTTGATACTAACCTGAAATTTTACATAGTGTTATAGTTTTTTTGAAAAATAAACTGAAATATAAGTAATGTTACTCTTTAAAAGTTAATTTACATCCGCCATATTAAAAAAAATGGCATACTCGTTTAACAGCTATTTAATAGTGCTTACCACGAAATATTTTGAAATTTGGACGCTCCTAAATAAAAGCTATTTTAAGAAGTGCTCACCAGATATTTTTTTTATAAATTAGATTCCATAGAATATATTTGAAGTGGTGTTCACTCAGAATGTTTTTGAAGTTTGGAATATACTAGAAGGTTTTTAAAATGGTCCTTGTCTGGTCCCCCACCCCTCCCCCCTATTATGCCTAGACTACGTTAGGTTTAGAATTGTTAGTTTTGGGATTATTTTCTCACTATTTTATTATCCCCCGTTATATAAGGGGGTGGCAAAAAAGTAATCCCACCCGGGTGCAAAATTTACCCCGTCCACCCCTGAGCGAGGCTATTATTTGTGTTATCTTTGTCCAAATTTGGCAAGTTTGTGTCTAGCGATAAGCCTTTTGAATGTTAGGTTTTTAAGTCGTAAGGTTGAATACCCCTGCGTCTGTCTTCGGACGGAACTATAGAACCACGGAAGGGGCACCCTCTCGTCTTCGCTCGCTACCTTGACCAATGCCGCTCGCAGCCTCGAGGCCCCAAGGGTGTACTAAATACTATGGTTTCTAAGACCAATCATTTTGATTGTATCGATTCAAGAGAGGGAAAAAAAAACCATTGTGAAACATTGGAGGTCATTTTGGTAAGCTCAACAAAATAATAATGGACCTTTAAAAACCTTTGATTTGAAAACCTCAACCCTCTTCTAAAACATTCTCCTTTTTTTTTTGTCTACCGACAAGATTATTGAGGTGTTGAAAAAAAATAATATAAAAGGGTATATT
>CABFOV010000587.1:153647-164254 GCA_902141375.1 Timema poppense | reverse complement strand
TTTTTTTTTTTTAAATCTGTATCTTCATGCAACTTCAAGTAACACACGCCGGTGGTCACGTGGTTTAAGGAACCAGCTCGCCAAGTGGTTAGAATCCCGGAGGGGTGTATCTGGGGTGGATTATTTTAATCTTAACCCCTCACCCTTACTACCCCTCTTATTATTTTTAAGCTATTGCGAGTGCAGTTCCACTAAACTACCCTCCTTAGAATATAGATTACTCCTTTTAATAAATCTTACCTTAAAACGTTAGAACTATACCAACTAGACACTTCAGTGGTCACGCGGTTTAAGGCATCACTCTTTCAAAAGACCGGGACTGCCGATGACGGAGAGATCGGAGTTCGACTCCAGGTCGGGTGTAATGAGACATGTTTTTCCTAACCGGGTTTTCCACACTCCTTCCACGCTAATCCGGAGTACACTTCCTCTAAATTAAACCTTACTCATCCCAAACACATTAGCGTAACTAATACAGAGGCTTATAAGCCCGAACGGCTAGTAAGACGTGGTGCTAAACAAAATATATGAAAGTATGTTATAGAATTTTTTCTTGAACAGATTAATTTTGTGCGTGACCCGCTTCGATGGCTGCATGGTCTAAGGCGCTACTCTCGCAGTAGACCACACTGCTGACGACGGGGTGATCGAAGTTCGAATCTAGGTCTGGTGTATTGAGGGTGGTTTTCTCCCCAAAATGGTTTTCCACTCTCCCTCCACGTAAATGTGGGTGGACTTCCTTTAAACTTATCATTCCTAATCATTAAAATTACTAGCGTAATTAGTACATAAGCGTATAACACGAACTGGTTTTAATCTGAGTTTAAAGTTTAATATGAATGTTAATTTTGCAACAAGGAATCGAACCATGTATGTTTTATATGGAGGTAGAGAAACGTTTTGATAACAGTCACTGTCACTGGCACCTAAAAATATTAACTAAACGAGAATAAACTTACTGCCCAAGTGTTGGCTCAAGATAACGTGCACTGACAGTAATATTTCAGTAGATAAGATTATACGTCCCCTCTTACACTAGGCTAACCGAGGAATGGTTGTTATATTTTATGACCACGAGGATAAATCCACAGCTACACGAGACGTTTCACGGTTTTGAGTTCGAATCTCGTTCAAGGAACGTTATATAAAGTTTAAATTAAACCAACTTGGTACCAGGAGAAAATAATCAAAGACTTTTTAGCACCTGCATAAAGAGAATACTATAAAATATCAGAAAAAAAAAGATCAAATGAATTCATCACACCTTATCTTCTTGTAAAATACAAAGTTTTACCATATTTTTTTACCACCACATTCAGGTTGTATGCATATATTATGATAACTACAGTAGCCACGTGACTTCTTTGGTGCTGACTGACAGCTGATGGCTTTGAAAAGTTACCATACCAAATTATGTATCCCTACGCCGAGCCATATGATCTGCAACAACATGTGTTGAGCAGCTGTTACTTCTGACAGTCAAAATTTAGGTATATGCCTAAATGTTAACTGTCAGAAGTCAGCTGTGAGCTGTCAGTCAGCACCAAAGAAGCCACGGGGCTACTGTACTCTAACGGTGTAAGTAGAACGAGAAAGGAAGCATTTTAGAGGTAGTATACCCGCATTTGCGTTGAAGGAGAGCCACTTAGGGAAAATCACCCTTAGTAGACCTGACCGGGATTCGAATCCCGATTTCCCCGTCTTCAGAAGGCCAGTTCTAACATGAATGTGACGCGTTGGAGCAGTGTTTCTCAAACTTATCTTGACACTGTATCCCTTGGTCATGACTAAACGTCTAATGCGCCCTCACGATGATTATTATTATTATTATTAGCACCGCGTCTTACTACCCGTTCGGGTTATACGCACTTACGCTAATGTGTAATAGTAGGGTGATTGTGAGGTGAAATGGAGGACCTACAGTTTAACGTGGAATCCGAACCACGGTGGAGGCCTGGCAATTCCCCACATTCACAAGATGTCTTGTCAGAGGTGAAGGAAGGGTTTGGTAATCAGATAAATCTGTGCCGGGACCGAGGATTGAACCCCGGACCCCCAGCACAGAAGTCCGACACCTTACCCCTAGACCACCAGGTCAACCTCACGATGAAATTTCCATAAATGTCAGGTAATCAAAGAAGAAAGTTTCCCTTTGTGTGAACCGAAAATTCCCCAGCCACGTTTGGTTTTCTTGTCATTTCGCCAATTTCCCTTGAGATATGCTCATGAACCCCCCTGAAAGTTGTGCACGTACCCCTTGGAGGTAGGGGGTGGGGGGGACGGCGTACCCCAGTTTAAGAACCACTGCTTTAAAGTTTAGAGTTTATTTTAGAGCATTCGGCCACTGGAGCGGGTCAAACTGATTATTTAATGTTATTTCGTAGCCAAGCCTCACTGTATGAGTGACATTAATTCAACATCAACCCTCTTTGGTGATCCGGGTTCGAATCCCCGTCAGATATGCTGAGGCTGGTTTTTCCTTATTTACAGCCAGATATCCTCTACAACTTAGGCTATTTGTATTGGTCACTAAAATGTCCTGTAGGAGTCTTCCTGCCAGGATGTAGATTATAAAAGTATGTGGTAGCATTTGTCTATCTAGAACAGGAAACAAGAAAAAGATGATTTTAAAAAGCAAGTAAATGTTTTCAGGGAACAAACAGTATAGTTAGTGTGTAAACCCGTCAGAGGAAGAGGGAAAGGGTTATCAGCACATATACAAGAGCCTACTCAGAGTAAACTGTTCATTTTATTACTATTTATGGTTTTTGTATCAACGTTATATCTTTAAAACTCGCTGAATGAAACGTAAACTCATTAACATGTGAAATCATATCTTGACCGGCCGTGACCTCACTGGTAGACAACGTCGTTAAGCACAGATATAACTCATAATGCAAGTGATATACCTGGCAAGAAAGAAAATATGGCAGAGAGCACCACTCATTTGGTTAGTTAGTCACACAGTGCAAAGCTCTTCGGTCAAATTGGGGAGAAAGTAAAATTTGTTATTACATAACTCCCCAACTTCAGCATAGTTCCTTTAAGTGTGATACTATCTGTTCAGGTTATACTCATTTATGATGATTACTCTAATGGGGTAAGGACGAGGAAGAAAGTATTTTACAGGTAAATCTAACTGCATTTGTGTAGAATGAAAGTGGGAAACCATTTAGGAAAAACAATCCTCAATAGAACCAACCGGGATTAGAATTACGTCCTCAGCGGGCCGGTCTAACGTGTGAAAGATGAATTAGGTCGAGGATGGGGAACCTGAGGTCTTTAGAAGCGTTCGGTTTGGCCTTTACACACTTTTTTTTAAAACCGATTATGTATCTTCTTTATTTAAAAAGAATATATTATTCTATGCCATATATTTTAATTAATTAGAATCAAAAATTAATTTTAAAGCATAATGTAAAAAAAATAAATAGCCACTTTTATAGATCTAGCTATCTACGATTGGGACACTATAATATTTTGGAAACATTTATTGTACATGAGGGTGTGGCCTTATGAGGAATCCTCGACACTACATGCGGACACTGAAGCTGATAAGTGTGCTTTATTGCTGATGCGTGTCAATAAAATAAGCTCAACTGCTCAAATTTCTCTTGCAACCCACATACAAATCTATATTTTATGAAAGAATAGACTAATATACAAATGTTTAGACAATTTTGATTCGATTGAACACCAACTAATTGTAGAAAAATGTAAAAGCAGTTTTTTTTTATCTGTGCCAGGACATGTATCTGGTGGGGAGAAGAGGGGGTCTCGTGGGGCTTAAAGCCCTCCCCTACCAAAATCTAAACAAAAACTAAGAATTATTATTTAATTAAAAAATACAATAGTAATTAATTTCAGTTTCACTTTCTTAACCGGACTAAACATCTGTGAATAATAAGATGTAATATATTCAGTAATTCCTCAATGTAGCCAATAAATTGGTATTTTTTATAATAGTTTGTTAAAAATATTAAGAGTCAGGTCTAGTCTACAATTTGTATGAATTCTGAACCTCAAATTCAAATTAGAGAAAACAAGGTAAGAGCAACTTTTCTAGAACAATTCTTAAGTATAGAAAATAAAAACAGTAATTTCTTTATGATATATTCAATTAAATGGTTAATTAAGGCAACCACCTTGGTGAGTGAGAAACTATCAATCACTGTCAGACCACACAGTCATTATTGTCTGATGAAAATCATAACCAAGTAACTCCTACTCAAAAAATATTAACTTTGGTTACCAGGCGTCTCTTACCTCTGCACATAATATATCTCAACCTAACCATGAACAGAACCCTGACCTGGCATGGGAGGTACCCGTAAGGTGGGAAACCCTAACAAGTACTATAACATATCTGAAACAAACAGATTTATATTCTACTCTGGTATCGAATATCACACTAGTTATAAAAAGCTCCTAAAATAGTCTCTTGTAAACTATGGTTAGTTACAAATAGTTCTGCTAATGAGTATACAAACATACTTAAACCTAGGCATTGATATTATCCCGGTCCCCGAGAAGCAGGCAAGACCTAACATTTAAAATAATAAGAAACAAAGCCAATCACGAATACAAACAATACCTTCAATTGAATAATATATAAAAGAGAAATATTAATTTCTAAGCCTAACCATACTAACATACATAACCTAAAGGAATCAGTCCCAAGGACTTAATGCAAAAGTTCCAGCTCAAGTCAAAGATTTTTAAAATATTAAGCGCCACAACTATCATCATAATGAACGTTAGTCCGCTTGTGGGCTTCATATTATAACTAAGTACAGTTAATACAAAAATTTAGCTAAAACATGATCTTTAGTTAAGAACTAATCAATGTATAAACCCTAATCAGTTTCTAAAAAAAAATATAAAAAAAATTAGCCGAAACATAACACCAACTTAAATCGTTGGTCAGCTCCTAATATTTGTCCAAGATCAAAGAGTACAGAATAAAATTGGGTTGTGGATTATATGCAGCCATTTCTCGGTGGGGAGGCATCACTAGACACACCGCCCACGATGCGATCACCAGACACGAGTAACGAGCACTCAACTTTCTTGCGCATGCACAGTACATCTGTAGTTAATGGTTTCCGTGGAGAGGAATGGGGGTGAAGTTATTTAATAATAATAAAGATTGAAAAAAAAAACTTTAAAAGAGACAAAACATGATAAATGAATAAATATAATTATAAATTGGAAAGGAATGTATGGAAATAACATTCATGAGGGCCGATTCAAGAGTGTAAAAGGGAAGAGAGGAGGGGAGTTATATAATGATTGTAGATTCAACTAATAGGAAGCTTGTACAATTGAGACTTGGGAGGTCTGCAATCTAAAGTATTTTTTTTAAATCAAACCAATTTGAAGAACTTATTTAAGTTATATTTGACCTTGGTAGTCTTGGGGTAATGTTTCCTACTAATTACCCGATGTTCGTAGGTTCAAACACAACTGAGGTAGACAAATTTTTCTTTAGCGACAAAAATCCATAATACAACTCACTTTGAAGGGGAAATAAAACCGTCGGTCCCATGTCTATTGTGGCATGTAACAGATTCCTGGAAGTTATGCGAAAATACTCTTCTAACAAAATTGGTAGGCTCTTTCTTGCTCATTCAAAGAGTTTCAGCGCAGAAGGCAACAAGAAACCACCACTGTTTCTGAATTCCCCTAATACATGGAATTTCTACCAGATGGTACAAGTATCACTAACCAGCTGAAGGGCTGAGTGTATGTCCAGATGTCCAACTTTGGATGAATGGGAAGTGCATCAAACCAACTTTTGGATTGAAAGATTATCACCATCATCATCATTAATTACATCCTTAAAATGGTTGAATTCCTTTAGTGTGTTTGCATGAAAAATAATTCTTGGGTGGAGGGAAAATTATATAAAAAAAAAACCTCAAAATTTTCAGATCATATGTATATTTTTACAAATTTTTATTTACATACAACAGTAAAACAGAGGCATGTGGTGAAGAAATCATTAAAATGCATCAGGTCGTCCCATTACTCAAAACATTAAAAAAGCAATATTATAAAATATAAAATCACACAAAGCCAAGTCAGCAATGACTCATATTATGAATGTCATAAAACATATCTATGTCGTAACTTGGCATTGGAATAGACATTAAAATCTAGATTAAAACCGTTTGTTGGAAACATCCGACTGGTTCATTATTTGCCATTCCTTACTTTGCTTGGTTTTCAACATTTTTTTTTTTCCAAAGATAAATACATGTGCCCAGTCCTTACCATATTTTACAAAATCGCATTAACCTAAAAAAGTGTTCATCATAAATAAATATTAATGATTGTACCGAAAACACTTGTTTACTACTTCTTATCACACCCCTGTGGTATTGCAATTGACTTTAAGTCCTATATTTAGCTTTGTACAAATAGCAAACTTTGAAAAATAATTATATACAATTATTATTATAGTTCATTAAGGCCATCCTATTTTAGCAACATAACTCTTCATCAGTGGTGTAGTGAGGATATATTCTGTGTGTGGGAAAGGGAAGGGGGAGTTTTTTTATATCACATCTTACTACCTGTTTAGTTTATATGCACTTATGATCATTACTCTAATAGGGTAGGGATGAGGAAGGAAGATGTTAGAGGTAATTTACCTGCATTTGGGTGGAAAGCTATTTAGAAAAAAACACCCTTAGTAGACCCGACCGGGCTTCAAGCCCCGATCTCTTCGTCTTCAGCAGACCAGTTTATCACGAGAGTGACACATTAGACCATTAAGAGGTTATTCATTTACTTTTTATTGAATTTAGCTATTTAAGGAAAACACCTTTTCACTTTTTGAGGTAGAGGTGTCGTACATAAAAAAAACAAAGTGTACCTCAAAAAGTGACAAAAAAGTTATCAAAAAAGATGTGGTTAATATAATCAGTAATCACATATATTATTATTATTATTATTAGCACCGCGTCTTACTACCCGTTCGGGTTGTACGCACTTACGCTAATGTGTAATGGTAGGGTGATTGTGAGATGAAATGGAGGACCTACAGTTTCACGTGGAATCCGAACCACGGTGGAGACCTGGCATTCCTCACATTCACAAGATGTCTTGTCAGAGGTGAAGGAAGGGTTTGGTAATCAGATAAATCTTTGCCAGGACCCAGGATCGAACCCCGGACGCCAGCATATAAGTCTGACACCTTACCCCTAGACCACCAGGTCACCTAATCACATATAGATTATCTATTTTGGTCATGAATTATGTCTTCCAAGAGAACAAGATTCGTGACAGCTGGTGTATTATTTCCTGTTTTAATCTTTATTCTACCTTGTATGACATAAGTGTGTAGCGTGATATGACAAATCTAAGGCCTAAACATAAGGGGTATATAAAGGGTTCTTTGGAGTCACATTTTCTGATCTGACACTTGTCAGGCCCCAAGGGTGCCAGACTAGAGAGTTTCAACTCCACCTATTCGGGTGGCACACATATGTACCAATCACGCTAATATGTTAAGAATTGGGACGGTTGAATTAGAGCAAGTGTCCCCATATTTGCATGGAAGGAAAGTGTCTAGGAAAAAAACACCCCGATATCCCAGTCCAAAATATTGCAAGAGAGGCGCTTTAGACCATTCACACAAATAATGAGAATATGCAAATATTATTTTCTTTTCTCAGACAATAAAACAAAAATTCACTGTTTTTTTATGCTGAAAAGTAGGTGACCTGGTGGTCTAAGGGTAAGGTGTCAGACTTCTGTGCTGGCGGCTGGGGTTCAATCCTCGGTCCCGGTACAGATTTATCTGATTACCAAACCCTTTAGGTCCTCCATTTCATCTCACAATCACCCTACCATTACACATTAGCGAAAGTGCGTATAACCCGAACGGGTAGTAAGACGCAATGCTAATAATAATAATAATATGTTGAAAAAGGTGTGGAGTGGGGTGTTTAACTACACCACTGAAATCCATGTTGTTTTTTAGTTGGTTGGAAGTCATTTTGTCAGTTGATCCAAAATACATTTTAATAAAACAAAAACAACACAAATTTAAGTTTTTTTAAGATTTGAAAAAAAAAATTCAAACAAGGGACAAAAATTACTATCAAACAATAAATGCTTATTAATTACACTCAAGTATGATACAACTCAACAAGAGAATGGATATAAATCAACTGAGTTAAAATTAATATATGATTCTTATTTTTACAACACATTTGGAATAAAACATTTCACTGTTATGGTTTTCACAAAATAAGATTGATACAAATACAAATATTTGTCATACGCTTCTGATAAAAGAAGCCTAAACATTGCAGTTGCTTTTATAAACATGTAAGTAAAATGTAAGGAACTATGTCAAACAATGCTATCATTTAATTAACTGTGAAACAATGAAAATACTAAGTGATAATACGGCAGCCATCCGAGCAAGTCCATTTATTTGAATCGATTCTTAGGTACGGGCAGAAGAGTAGGATCAGCTTTGTGCAGTGCACCTTTCATGTCAATCTTATAAACCCCACCCCCCATCAAAATTTGTTAGTCATAGTTCACTTAGAGAAAACTAAAATACAATTGATGAAAAGTCAAGAACGTTCTTAAAGTAAATATAAAAGTTGTCGCTGAATTTAAAAAAAAAATCATATTTAGGTAACTGTGTTTTTAGTGAGGCAATGTTAGATATTTTTTTTTAGCACCATAACTTACTAATCATTTAGGTTATATGATTATGTACTAATTACACCGATGGCTTTAGGGATTAGGAAGGTTATATTTAGAGGTAATGTACCCACACTTGCGTTGAGGAAAAGTGAAAAACCATTTTATATATTTAAAAAAAAACCTCAGCACACCCAACTTAGATTCGAACCTCAATATTCCCGTCATCGGCAGTCTAGTCTACTGCGAGAGTAGCGCATTAGACCACGCGGCCACCAAAGCAGGTACTGTTAGTTTTACTTCCGCATTGCAAATACCAAATTTATTATACAATATAAATATTAATTAAATGTTAACATTATTTTTTATAATCCATTCAGAGGTGACCTAGCGGTCTAGGGATAAGGTGTCGGACTTCTATGCTGGCGGCCGTGGTTCAATCCTCGGTCCTGGCAAAGATTTATCTGATTACTCAAACCCTTCCTTCACCTCTGACAAGACATCTTGTGAATGTGAGGAATGCCAGGCCTCCATTTCATCTCACAATCACCCTACCATTTACACATTAGCGTAAGTGTGTATAACCCGAACGGGTAGTAAGATGCGGTACTGATGATGATGATGATGATGATGATGATGATGATGATAATAATAATAATAATATCTACGACTAAATATGGCGATTTTTCTGGTAAAAAAAAGATCTTAACATTGTCACATTTAAATTGTTTACTTAAATATGAATAACAATTTATTCATTGAAGCAGTTATTTTATTTATTGAAAGTGTTCACATTTTAGTAATAATCTATGGTTAGCAATGTTAAATATTTACTAGAAGCTTCTGGGAAAGGAAGGAACAAATTAAATAAAATAGTATTTAAAATATTCATAATGATAGCCAATATAAATAGCACAACAATACTAAAGGTGGTTTTGCCGACTGTGGAAATAGTTCATGCACATATTTGCATAAACGAATGAAAATAAACCTTGGATGGAATCCACAATAAGTGTCATTGCGTCGAACGACCTTCTTTCACAATGAATTCGGTTGATCATATATGCATTACCCGAGGAGTGCTGTTAAAAAAGCAAAACAAAGAATAATATATTAGAGTTCACTAAATACTAGGTTGTAGTACAATACCTGGAGTTTATTTTTTTATTCTTATAAAAAAGTTAGGATTTGTTAAAACCTTTATTGAGACATCGGCAGTAAAGAACAAAGGGGAGGATCAGGCGTCAAGAAACCCTTTAGAATAAACTGGTTGAAATCACAAAAAAACATAAATGCACGCATGCATACACTTGTTTGTGTGTGTCTGTGCCCCCCACCCTCCCCCCAACAACACAAGATAAAAATATTAAATATTGAAATAAAATTGTTACTGATCCTTACAAGGCACAAACAAAAGAGTAACGGTTTTATGCTTACAACTACTAAACCTATTACTAAAACTATTTCCATACGTCAAGTCATATGATCTGAAACTGACACGTTTCATGCTCACGTTCAAGTTTTCTGTGAAGAAGTGGGTCTGGTGTGGGATCTACTTAGCCTCGTGAGGACAAATGAGGAGTTACTTGTATGAAAAAGTAGTGGCTCTGGTCTAGAAAACTGAGATTAACGGCCTCATTATTTATCTAGAGTAATGTATTTCCTAAACTTTTGCCAAGGGTTATGGCATAATCAATGTACCCTTTCTAACGTTTCTTAAAAAAAATTTAAACAAATCCCTGCTGTCTTGTAAAATATAAGCTGTCACTCGAAATTTCAACAAAGACATAGCGGTAAGTTAAGCAAATCCAGGGAATAAAAGGCTGATAAAATGTCAAAAACCGTTAACTTGTTTTTCAAATATCTATCGCAAAAAAATATTTATGATAAATAAAACTTAGCGTGACATGAGATAATCATGGGTAGGGGGGGGGGGGGGG
>CABFOV010000587.1:140777-153569 GCA_902141375.1 Timema poppense | reverse complement strand
GGGGAGAGGTGGTTGTGTCACGGTTTGGGAAACAATGATCTAAGAGAATATAATAAAGTAAACCAAATAATTACAAAACCCTTTACCTTCGTCCTCTAATCCAATTCAGGAGCACGGTCGATGGGCTCTGAACATCTCGCGCTGCGGATGAGATAATTATTAAAGAGTAATAAAATATAAAATCAACAAATTGTTTAGAAATACTTGAAAACAGTGTGGCAACACTGTAAAATAATGTAATGTAAGTGAGAGAGGGGGGACGACAACCTGAAAAAACAGTTAGGGTAGGCATCGATAGAGAACAAGTCAACTTTTCTCATTTCTTTACGTACCTTTCCCAATTCTGGCTAGTTATTATGTAGGAAGAAATAAAGAGTCGCTTTTAATTGTCTATCAAAGCCTAACACCCACTTCTGGGGCCAGATGGTCTAAGGCGTCATTCTCGTGTTAGAATGAACTGCTGAAGATGCTTTTTCATAAAAGGTTCCCCACTCTAATTCCACACAAATGCTGGTATTTTACCTCTATTTATGATTATTATTTAGCACCGCGTCTTACTACCTGTTCAGGTTATACGCTTTTAAGTACTAATTACGCTAATGGATTAGGAATTGGGAAGGTTGAATTAAAGGAAGTGAACCCACATTTGCGTGGAGGGAGAGGGGAAAACCATTTAGGAAAAACCACCCCCAGTTCACCCGACCGAGATTCAAACCTCGATCTCCCCGCCCTCAGCATTTGAGCTCAACACGACTAGCGTGTTGGCCAACTACGCTATCGAGGTGGGTTATTACCTATAAAATGCTTCCTTCTTCATCTATATCCCATTAGAGTAATTATCATATATGTGTATAACCTGAACAGGAAGTAGATGCGATGCTTAGAATAAATAAAAGCCTAGCCTAATCATTCTTTCAGGTTGGCTTCCTTCCCTATCACTTACATTGTATGATTTTACAAAATTCCACATTATTTTCAGAGTAGTAAAATAAATGTACATAAAGTCATAAAACACACAAGTAGAACAATGGCTTAGCTACATTATCCAAAAATCCTACTTGAGAAAACAAAACAATATCTCCATTACCTCTTTGTCCAATAGCAGCAGTGTAAAGTGTGAACTGTGTTATTCTTTTCAATGTAAAAGCCATATTTTGTTCGTCCCTTTTATATGTTTCTATCCACCTTTCCTATACTTTCTTCCAAATATAATACAATTACCTCATAAAACGAAAAGAGGTTTTACTTAAAGAGATATTGTTGTGTATTTTAAATAAACATTCTCTTTGTTTCATTATCAAGCACACAGTCTATTGCTCTGTGCTAACATGACAACGCCATAATAATGTTTTGTTATTTTTATGCAAGATAAGAAGTGTTGTTTTAATAAATGAAACCAACAGATATATTATATATTCGCATCCAATGTCCTTATCTTGTGTTTATCCTTTATGTTATACCTTTTACATGTTCCTATCATTCTTTACAATTTTCCATTTTCTCCCTTTTGTTTCTCTTTCAAGAAGTTGCATTGTATGCTTCACACTCCTCCCCGATGAGTTCCGATAGAATTTAAACCAACTTCGGGGGATTGAGCGGTGACGATCGATTTTCTTTCAGAGGCAACCATTACCTCTTTGTCCAACGGCAGCAGTGTAAAGTGTGAAATGCGTTATTTTCCTTGTAAAAGCCATATTGTGTTCGTCCCTTTTATATGTTTCTATCCACCTTTCCTACACCTTCTTCCAAATATAATTTAACAACACAATAATAAATATAGTTAACATACTACAGATTTGAATTACTTCTCAAAGGAATGCATCAATCTAGTAACTTGTTAGCCTTTACCGCGTACAGAAAATAGCAAAGGTAAATAAAAATAATATAAGCGAAACACAAACATTTACTTTACATCCATTACTGTTTCCAGCCTGGGTCAGTTTTTTATTCAAGCCAAATATTTTTCACTACAGTCCCAGACGGTCAATTCTTAACCTACTGTGATTTAGAAACTAGCCCCAATACTCACAGACAGTGTAGTTGGCGTCCATGACAATGCCAGCCCCTCTCGGGTTCAGGAGTTTCATCTGGGCCATGTGCCTTTGTTCTTGCTCGTCCCGTAGAGTCACATCTCGGCGGTAGCCTACCCTATGTAACTGGGAGAGCCTAAAGGGCACATAAGGCACTACTTTAGGGTGCGATAAAGGGTGTACAGAGGATGTGGCACAAATAAAGATATCAATAGCCCTAAAGTTACAGAAATGGCAATGTTTTAGGTGGGATGGAAGTCAATGTAAGCCAAGGTATTGATTTTGGAAGATTAATTTTCTAGCGTGTCATAACATATTTGAGTATTTACTAGTTATACGTTTCACAGACTTCATACAAGGATGACACAATTTTTTACTAAGGCAAATTTTTACTATCACTTCCACATGCTGAGATACAGTAGATTCTTGATTATCCAGGGGTGTAAGAAATTAATTTCTTAGTAAAATTTCAAAATATTGTTTAATTATATTTCAACTATACACTCTATTGTACGATACAGTCCAGCAACTGTATATAATAACAAGTTGCGAACACGTCATCGAATAAATCAATGAACGAAAATGATGACCATAATGACTCATAGTTTTTTGAAAGCACTTAACAAGTTTTTATTTTTGGGGCAAAGTCGCCAGCACATTGCGTATGTGTCAGTTTGTGCTTTTTTTTATCTCATAATATTCACATGAACACTACGCTTTTTTCCCCATTTTTGGATAAAAATTGCTGTAATATTATATGTAGATTAATTTATAGTTTTTGTTTCGTCTGACTTTTTCTAAACAACAGTTTTTGGTGAAGCTTATTCTTTTTATTTTACCACCCAAGCCAATTTTTTCACCTAACACCCCGTACGAATGAGAGTCCACAATAAATGAATTTTCATATAAATTCGGTATTTTATGATCTCAAAATGTTGTCATAGTTTAAAAAAATAGATAAAATCAGCAATAGATGTAAGAAGTGTTACTTAATTTTTCTTTGTATTAAAATCTTGTAGCTGAAATTTTGAAGGAAGACAACCTATCTATGGTGTAACAAAATCTTGAAGCGGTTTGAGCAAATTAAAACGTGATGTGGCGTTTTAAGATTTGCAACAAAAATAAAGTTACGTTAATGTTTCAGTTGACAAAAATGATGTTACTATGCTAATGTTTATGTTGAAGATAAACGAAAATATAATGCCATATTCTAAAATTAGTTAGGATTTTTCTTTTTAAATATAGGCACAAAAAAAAACCTGTTCTGCACTATTAGACATAAATAGATAGGCACATGTCGAGAGTACATACTTTAGGTGATGGAATTTAATAGGATACAGTAGTTTAAATGGTTTCTTTTAGTAGCAACTTGTTTACTATAGGAACTAAGCTCTAACAAACCTTAAACACATTTTAAGGAAAGTGGAACTAAGCGAAATAAACATGTCAAATTACCTGCGTCTGTGGTCGCAAGTCTTGGAATAGACTGGATTGCTGATATCAGGGAGATGTATTCAAATCCAGGCCGAGTGTACTTAAGGTATTTTTTCCTAAATGGTTTTCCACTCTCCCTTCACACTAATGTTGATTATATTCCTCTTATTCAACCTTCCTCATCCCTAACACATTAGTGTAATCATTACATATGCGTACAACCTGAACAGGTAGTAGGATATAGTGTCTTATTTAGAATGGAAATCAGCCACAAGGATGGGCACTTGAAATATTTTATTGTGTCATCGTAAAAGATTAAGGGACTTACTTGTCTGCAAGCTCTTGAAGGTTCTCCCTGGTACCCTCCACGACAGTGTGACCATCTGGCCGATCCTCAATCGACAAGTCTAGCGGCGTCATTGAGCTTGTGGGCAAACGATCCTCGGAGGTACCTTCAACAATTCTGACCGGCGACGAAGAGGACGACGACGTTTGTTTTGTAATGGAGCGGATCTCCTCATTCACCCGCAAGGCGTTGGAAAGACGGAGCTGCAGCGTATCCCTCTCTTCCAATAGCTGATATATTAAGATAGTTTTAAGAAGGTACTTCTAGAGACATATTATGGTCAACTGCCCGAATTCTCGACCCCTCTTGGGAGGGGGGATAAAAAATAAACACAAACACACTCATTCATGAATGTATTCACACATACATACATACAAACAAACTATTTATACACTATAATCGTAAAGACTCAATAAAAAAAAAGTTTCCCTTTTAGCTTTGTATTCAATAAAATAATTAGTTTGAAATTATTGTAAATTAAAATTAATGAACTAAGAGTTGGGAAAGTTAGGTTTGAAAAGTACAATTGGGAATACTGTTCCATGTTTTGCCAAAAACAAACTTCCAGACGATTTGAATTAAAACAATTTTTTGTCAGCATATTCATCAGATCTACCTGCATGAGTTCCAGAGTGAGTTCATCACAGCGGACATCTCTCTGATGCAACATGTAGAGTGCCAGATCTAGCTCATTCTGCTGGCTTTCCTCGTCACCACGGTCAATGTCTGTCTTGATGTCCCCGCCCTCACTCGCGATAAACTGTGAACGAAGTCTCGAATGCTCCGCCTCCTTTGCCTGGAGCTCGTTCTTCAGCTCTCTGATTTCAAACTCCCTTTCCCCAAGTAGTTCCCGTAGTTCCGTCAGTTGCTGCGCCTCTTCCTCCAAGGTTCGGGAGAGTTCGTAGATCTTCTTGTCCTTCTCAGAGACCTGCAAACGTAAGTTGTGAATGTCTTCCTCTTTTGTTCCTAAACTCTCGTCCAACATTCGATTACGCTCTTGCAGCTGAATTTGAAGATTCTGGATGTCTTCATCTTTTACAGTATTGGTTTCCTCGACTTCTCTCTCTCTTTCCATCATTTGGATTTTTAGGTTTTCAATATCTTGTTCTCGCATCCCTAAAGCTTCAATCAATTCTCTTTCTTTTACCGATACTTCAAGTTTTATTGTTTCAATCTCTTGTTCTTTCAAATTTAATAAGTCAATCAACTGGCTCTCTTTTCTTGATTGTTCATCATTATTTTGTAAGTACCACAATATGTCTTTATCTTTGTTTTCAAGTTGAATTTTTAGTTCATGAATTTGCTCTTCTAGACTAGACAGTGATTCATTTTTATTAGTAGACATGTTCAATATTTGCTCTTGCAAATTATTTAGTTGCACATCACGCTGTTGCAATTCTTCCTGCAAGCGACCCAGGGCTTCTTTGTGATGTTCTCTTTCTGTAGAAACGCTACCGTTAGTGGAATCAAGCTCTTCGCTCAGGCGTTTAATAGCTGCTTTGAAGTCCTGTTCCAATTCTTCTTTCTCATTCTTCAAACTTTCAACGGTTTGCAACAAAGATTCTATCTCGGCTGTCTTTCTTTGAACTTCAGCTTGCAGCTTAAGGACATCTCCGTCTTGACTATTTATTCCAGAATGGAAGTCGGTGAGTTCATCGCTGGGCCCGCTCATTGTGAATGTTTTGAAAGCTTCAGACACCTGCACGATTGGCTCGTTCGTAGGGACGTATAAAACCCTTTCCTGAACATGGATTAGTTCTTTCCTCAATCTTTCGATTTCTTGCTCATATTTAGATTCTAGTTCATGATTCCGTTGCTCAAAATTTGATTGAAGTTCATCTTTTAAACGCACTAAAGATAACACTTCACTTTCTTTAGTGGCAATTGTTTCCGATAAGGAATGATTTTCCGTTGTGAGCCTTGCACATTTTTCATTTATTTCTTGTACCTCAACACTTACTCTCCTATACTCATCAGTCAATGTATAGTGTTCCTTCATTACTTCATTGTAGCGACCCTCCAGTTCGGCTTTCTCTTTACCTAATAATTCAATTCTTTCTTCATAATCATTCTTTAAGTTATGGAATCCCTCATTATCTCTAGCAATCATTGACATCTTTTCTTCGAATTGAGCCTGAATGCATTCATACTCTGTTTTCAACGCATAGTATACATTTTGTAAGTTGTTGAGCTCACCTGTTAATCGACCGTTCTCTAGCGCCAAAGCTTCTTTATCGTTTAGTAAGTGCTGAAAATTGCCTTGAGCAGAATGCAAGTCTTCAACTTGCTGTTGTAAGAATTGACAGATTTCTTTCAATTTTGAATTTTCTTCTTCTAAACTGGCAATGTGCAGCCGGTTGTCCGAGTTGAGGGTTTGAGTAGAATCAACGGATGATGCCAGTTGTGCTTGTAACACGGCCATGGCCGCCTCGGCTGTTACTCTCATGTCTCTTTGTTGCTCTAATAGATTTTGAAGTTGCTCGTTATCCAATGCCAGTGCTGATAGCTGTTCTTGTAGCTCTTGAACTTTGCCAAGGTTTTCTTGAACTTTGGTCTCTGTACTTGCGTCAGTTTTCACAGTTTCCCAAGGTCCCCCACCTGCTTTGAGATCTCCAGACGCCTTTTCTTCCCTCAACTCTTCTATCTTCCATTCCAGGGCTTGTATATGGTTGGAGAGTTCCTTGTTTTTCCTTTGACAAATTTCTAGATCAATGTCTTGTCTTTCTTTCAACTCTACAAACCTTTCATTGGCAGTTGTCAACACATCGATCCTTTTCAGTAAGCCTTCCCTTTCCTGCTTTGTCGAGTCACATTCAGTCTTCACTTCTTTCAACTCCTTTTCCAAAGAATCAATTCTAATTTTCAATTCTTCCTCAATGGCAGAGTCTAGATCACCAAAACCCATCGCAGAGCTTTTCTGAGTAAGTTCTAAGTTTTCCTTGAGCAAATTATCATTTTTAATTTTAAGGTCTTTTAATTTCTTCAAAAGTTTCCCGCAACGAACTTGTGAAGCTTTCACATCTTCCGCGAGCACTTCTTTTTCAAACACAAGCAATTTGATTTGGGTCTCTAATTGTGAGATTTTTCCGTTTGAGTCCTCGTTGGAAAGCGGGGCCTCCTTCTCTACACTTTGTTGTTGTTTTAGTTGCAAATGCTCTTCTTCAAGCCTGGCTTCGTCGGATCCCCAACCCCAGCCATCGTCCTCGCCTGCCGCTCCTTCGTTCCAGCCCGACTCCTGAGGAGTGATCTGTATAAAGTCTTGGCTATGGTCACTGTCTTGGAAGAAGGTGAAAGTTTTCAGCTGTGAATGTTCCTGTCCTTGCAAACTAACACTATCTACTGTGGGAACAAGTACCTCTTCCTGAACAGGTTGCAACTCATTGGGTTGATAAGTTAAATACGCAGAAGTTTTGCTACATACTTCCTCTACAACAGGAATAGGACCTATAGCAGACAACTCCTGCTGAAGTGGCTCTGGAATTTTCAAAGAAACTTGTTTGAGCTGAGAGATAGCCTCGTCTCTTTCTGCTCTGATGACGGATAATTTTTCCTCCAATTGTTTTATTTGCTTTTGAAAATCCTCCAAAGAGGGGGCGTGAAGTGGATAGCTCGCAGTATCCATAGACATGTTTATGGTTTGCTCTGTATTTCGTTTATTTACAAACATGTCATCAAAGTTTATTGATTGCACACTAGGTTCTTGAAAGTTAGAATATGAGAGCCTATGTTGTTCTGAATCGACGACCTGATTTCCCCATTTCGTAACAGGCTCGTCCCAATTATAAGTAGATTCGTCAAAGCTAACCTTTTTTTGTTTCCTCTTAATAGGAGTTTTTTCGACATCAATTGTTTCAATTATATCATTGTTCATGTTTTGAATACGCTGTTTGGCCAGCGTAACAATGTTTTCAATCTCAGGCCTAGCCTTTTCCCTTAACACTTCTTTATACAGTTCAGTTTTCTCTTGTTCCAACGCCAATAATTTATACTCATAGTCTTTGCGCAAACTATCTAAACGTTCTTGAATATCTGTTTCACTAAAACTCTTTAACAATTGTTCTTCGTTTTTAATATTTGTCTCTTTTTGTAAGGTTTCTATTGTTTCTTGAAGAGATGTCACCTCGTCCTTATAGATTTTCACTTGTGTTTTGACAGCTTCCAGTTCGTTGAGGGAATTCGACAACTGTTCTTTGATAGTTGACAGTGTCACTTCTAATTCATGATTGATTGTTTCAAGCTCAGAAATCTTCCTGAGGTTCACATCGTCTTTAATATTTTCTGTTGGTGCTTGAACTTTACCGCCAAACTGTAACTGAAGTAATCTGGTTTGATAATTTTTTACTTCCTTTTCCTTTTGTCTTAGCAAATCGTTTAACTGAGTGACTTTCACACTTAAATCTAGTGTTTGATTCTCAACTTCAGTTTCCCTTGGTTTAGTTTCTGTTTGATTGCTTTTTTCAAGCTCACTTTTAAGTAGTGTAATTTTGTCTTCAAACTGTATTTTAAGCTTTTCCTTCTCTTCGTGAAGTTGCGCGATCTCATTTTCTTTCTCCGACAGCTTGCTTTCCCATTCCTCCGAGTAGGCACTAATTTTTTCTTCAACTTGAATTAATTTGGAGTTCAAATATTCAACATTTTCAGACAGTTCTTTTCTTTCAGTTTCTGCAACTTCCAGTTTTTCACGCGCAGATTTTAAATCCGATTCCAAACTATATGAATACATCTTTACCTCGTCCACCTTATCTTTGATTCGCCTTTCATTTTCTTGCGCAATGTGTCTCAGTTCTGTATTTAGAACTTCCACTTTAGCAGATTCTTCATTAAATGCCGACTCAATTTCAGATAAACGCTCAATTTCTCTTTGCAATCCTTTGGAACTACTCTCCAGACTGGTCAAGTTCTTATGTAACTCTTTATTTACGTCTGACATAACTCTCATTTTTTCCTCCAGCTCTTCATTATTCTCTTTCATCTCTTCCAGTTTGTGCTTCAAATGTGTCTCGGTCTCTAAGAGTAGCGCCAGTTTATGTTCCAGCATTCCCTCATTCTCGACCACCTCCTCAGTCTTCCTGTCGGATTCCTGCAGTCGTTCCCCGAGTACCTCAGCCTTGCCTTCCAATGACTTACGCCTCTCCTCCACTTCTGACAGACTGTTCTCAAGCGACTGCACCTTGGTCCTGCTCTTCACCAACTCTTGTTCCAAAGACTCTATCACAATTTCTTTCTCTTGAATCTTGGCCTCCGCTGCCGAACAAGTTTGTTGGTATGTTTCTTCTATCTTGCCGATCTGTTCTTCCAATTCTAGTATCCTCCCATCTCGAGCTGTAACTTCCATCTGAAGTTGACTGACATTCCCTTCATCTTTGCTATTAATATTTATACTGAGCTGCCTTTCTGTTTCTGTAAGTACATTCTGCAAACCTTCAGCATGACTCAATGCTTGTACGTAAGCCACGTCTTTAGTTGCGACTTCCTCTTCAAGTTGAGCGAAGCGATGCTCTTCTTTGTTATTTAATGTTTTGAGAGTTTCTATTTTATTTGTGAGCGCCATTATTTTAGCTTGCAACTCTGCACTTCTTTGTCTTTCTATGTAACACTCTTCTTCCAATCTGTCATGTTCATCTCTCATTAATTTAATCTCCCTATATTTCACTTTCGATTTATTGTTACTGCCAATACTTTCATCAAGTTGTACTTCTGTTTCTGTAAGTACATTCTGTAAGCCTTCTGCGTGTACCAACGCTTGTATGTAATCCACATCTTTACTTAATACTTCATCTTCAAGTTCGGCTACACGGTGTTCTTTTTTGTTCCTCGATGTTTTAAGCATTTCTATTGTATTCATGAGCGCGGTTATCTTAGCTTGCAGCTCGGCACTTCTTTGTCTTTCGATGTAACAATCTTCTTCCAATCTAGCGTGTTCATCTTTTATTAGTTCAACCTCACTGCCCTTGTTCCTCAGCTCTATCTGTAGGATACCGATCTCTTTTTCTAAATGAGAAATTTTACCTATAAGCATAACGCGACTTTCCTCGGATTGTTTCGCCTCCTCTGTATGTATCTTTTGAGCATTTTCTAAGTGTTCAATAGTTTCCTTCATTTTAGATACTTCTTCCGCCAAGTTTTGAGATTTGCCTTGTTCTGTTTTGTAAGCTTGATTCTGTTCCTCAAAAAGTTCTGACAATTTATTCAGAGAAGCTGTCCTTTCTTCCAGATTAGTTTTCAAGGTTTCCGTATCTTCGACAATTATGTTTTTACTTCCCACTTGCAAAATTAATTCAGCGATTGCGGTTTCCTTATCTTTAACAATAAATTCGTATTGTTTCAATTTTTCTTCAAAAGCTTTCACTGCAATTGCTTTTGCTTTCAAACTGGCAGTCAACCGTTTGATTTTTTCAGTTCTCTCGCTACTTTTAATCTCTAGTTCATTGAACTTTTGAGTAAGTACAGAAAGTTCTGTATCTTTGGTCACCACTTCCTGTTTTAAGCGCTCCAACTCCTCAGAAGTATTCTTCAAGCTGGAGGTAGTCTGTTCCAGCTGTGTTTCCACTTCCTGTGCATCTTTTAAACCCACTTGTAATTTTTCTATGTATTCAGTTTTACTCGCCGATTCATTTTTCAGGGTATTAACCTCTTGTTGTAACCTCTGTATATTTTTATTATTTTCATCAATTATGAGTTGCATCTCTTGTATGTTTGTCTGTAATTTGTCACACTCAAAACCTTGATTTTGTAACTTTTCGCCCATGGACACCATCTCCAACCTTTTCTCTTCGAGAACAGATTCCATTTTTGATATATTTGATTTCAATTGAACTATATCATTCTCGTATATTGATACTATATTTTCCAGCTCCAAGCGTCTCGCATTGAAATCATCTTGAACCGTTTCCAACATCACATGAAGCTCCTGAAGCGCCTTCTCCCTCGCTTCCAACAAATGGCCATTCTTGTCAATAAAGTCTTGAAGATGAGATATCTTCTCATCGCGATTTAAAATGGCATCATTTTGATCTTTTAATTTATCGGTCAAAGTGTCGGCAAAAGTTTTCTGTTCCTGCAATTGTGAATGGAGCATTTTATTCTCATTTTTAACTTCCTCAAAACGATTTTCAAGACTTGTCTTTTCGGTTTCTAAGGTTCTTAATCTGCTCTCTACTTCCGTGCAACGATTTTTCCACTCTTCCAGATCTTCCGCCATCTCGTTCAAATCTTTGACAATCTCAGTGATTCTATTTCCATCTTCTTCACCTACCTTTTCTACTTCGCTCAGTTGTTCCAATTTACAAATAATGTCTCTCTGCATTTCAAGTTCTTCTTCTTTAGATTCCAGCTTGAAGCTTAAATCAGACATGATATCTTTCTGTTCGTCCGTCACACGTTTCGCTTCGATTAGTTCAGACTCAAGGCCTCTTAGAACAACCTCCAAATTGTTTGAATCTTTCTCATTTTTACCCACTAGGTTTTCAGTTTTATTCTCGGTCTCATCCTCCCTTGGTGCGTCCAAGGCCTCACCCAGATCCACGGTTTTCTCTTGTCGGACAAGATTCAGCTGGTCCTGGGCGGTTTTCACCTCTTCGATCAACTCGGCCTTTTCTCTACTCAAGATGTCCACTTGTTCTTCCAGTTGAACCGCTTTAATTTCTAGTGTCACCTTTAGATTTTCTACTTCAGACAATGATGATTTCAGTTCAATAATTTGTTCTTCGATGGAAGAAATATGTTCCTTGTGTTTCTGCACATCTGTAAATAAACACATACATTATATATTAGCAAAGTACATATGTATGTATATTTTTAGCATCGTGTCTTTCTACCTGTTCGGATTATAAGCTTATGTACTAGTTACATTAGTGGTTTTAGGCATAAGGAAGGTTATATTAACAGGAAGTGTAGCCACATTTGTGTGGAGGAAGAGTGGAACACCATTTAGGAAATACCGCCCTCAACAGACCCGAATGGGATTCAAATCCTGATCTATCTTCAGCAGGCTAATCTGACACGAGCGCGATGCCTTGTTCATCCAGTGGTCCCGGGTAGCTCCAGTTTCCTTTAAACCCACCTCAATAATTGATATATATGAATTTATGAAAATTTCCCACGCCCAATCTTGCTCAAAAAAATAATAATAATAGATTACTTATTTTCTGATCCTCAACAAGATAACAAAAAAATACCACTGTTGCAAGCCCCTCGCACTAAAGAATGGATTAGGGCAGATTTTTTTGGCACCGCGTCTTACTACTTGTTTAGGTTATAGGCAAATGTACTAATTACGTTAACGAGATAGGGATAAGGAAGGCTGAAATAATAGGAAAAGTATTCACATTTGTGTGACGGGAAAGTGAAAAACCATTTAGGGAGGGGGACACACCCTCAACACAGTCGACCAGGATTAAAACCTCGATCTGCCCGTCATCGGAGGTCTAGTCTATTGCGAGAGTGACGCGTTAAACCATGCGACCAATGAAAAAAAGGTGTCGGAAAGTTGATCGAAAGAGAAGACTATTGTTATGTATTTGAATGGATGAGTTGTTATAATACTTACTCTGAAGCAGCTCAACCTTATCCGCTTCCAACAGCGAGATCATGTGAATATGACTGTCTAGATCTTGGTTTTGCTGTTGGATGCGCTCTTCTAGCTCGGCTGAACGTTGCTGCCATCGAGAATCTGAAACTGCGCACATGCACACACTGCCATTCAGAACAATTTATCATTAGTTTTTATTTTCCTCCCTAAAGTAAAGAACAGCCAAGACAAGTTTCAACTATTCACACCTGAAAGTTGTAGAGTTTTTATAAAAATATATGGAATAAGTGTCTTAAAAAAACAAATCTATAGTTTTAGTTAAAGTGAAAATATTGAGCTTTTTTTTTTTAAGTTGTTAAATAAGGTTTGGTACTACCAACATTTGTGATTCTTCGTGTAGTACCTATTGCATTTATAGAAACCAAGGTAATTTTTTTTAGTTAATTTATTAT
>CABFOV010000587.1:111712-140706 GCA_902141375.1 Timema poppense | reverse complement strand
AAAAAAAAAAGCTTTGACAATTACGAAGTTTCGCCAATCAAAACAATGAGAGCTATGATATTTACTTCATGACCAATTAATCCCATGTTTAACTGTTGTATATATTACAAATCAATATTCATATGGACAAATATGAAATAAGTGAATTGCGTGCGTTGATAATTTAATATATTAAAACAAAATATTATAAACAATTGTACAAAAAAACAAACAAAAAACTCCAAGTCATTTTATTACATAAAGTTATAGGCTATATAAATAACCACAATATAATATTTGTTCAGTAATATAAAAAAACAACACAAAATATTCTAGCTTAGATTTGGTTTGAGACTATTTCACAAGAAGAGAGAGAATAAATATATATATATATTATTTGATCAGAAAATATAAATTTATTGCTGGTGAAAAAAGTCTACATTATTTTTCTATCTTAAAGATGATATTCTAGCCTTGGCTGCTAAGTCTCTACACTTCTTTAGCCACCAAATGAAAACAATGAAACTGCAATAACTCACAGATAAGTACAGACAAACGCCGGAGCAGAACAATCGGATAAGCCGATGAGAGGGATATTCAAAGGTTGGATGTGGGAGGGTCTATTTTAATCAATTCGGATTGAAAATGTGGACTCCACACAGCCACAATAATTTCCCTTCAATTTTGTAATTTTATGCAAGTATGTATAGTTCTCGACCCAAAGGTTGGTTGGATCCTCAACAGTTCCGTCGGCTGTAAAGCCGAGGCGGAACTGAAGAGGCATACTAGGGAAATGAGGAGTGAGGTAGTGTCCTGTTGCTTTCCTCACTGAACCAGAAGGTATTATAATTGCACATCAGTCTGCCAAGCCCACCAACTGACCAAATAACACTAATTATGATTTAATGCAAATAGATTTTTACATAAAAAAGAAAAGAAAAAGAAAAGAGTTATTTTGGTAAGCTGAATGAGAAAATGTATAGGAATAGACTGAGATTGTTTGAACATGTTAAGAGGATGGAAAATTAATTCGACACCTTAGCTCAGTGTGTGTGTCTAATGAGCTAAGAGTCCCAAGTTCGATTTCCGGCATGGCCAAAAATTGTTATATTAGTGATATTTGGGTTGAGCCTTTCACAGTGATAAATTAACGGCCGGGGACTGGATGTTGTGCCTGTCCTAGTCTTGAGTTAGACTATAAGGCATATAAAGCTACGACACGCCCAGCAGACCAGTAGTGGAAAATTACATGACTTGAATAAAAAAAAAAACTGACCCGGACCATAGCTGGAAACAGTAATGGATGTAAAAAAAAAGTTTAATTTTTTTACAAACAGTTCCTGAATATTTTTCTTAACTTGTAAGCATCCCAGAATGCGTTGATAACTTTTCTTCTACATTTATAACAATTTTCTCACCTGCTTCAGTGGTTGCATGGTCTAAGGCGTCACTCTCACAATGGATTAGACTGCCAATAACGGGGAGATCAAGGTTTGAATCTCAGTCGTGTGTAATGAGGGTGGTTTTTCCTAAATTGTTTTCCACTCTTTCTCCACACAAATGTTGGTACACTTTCTCTAAATTCAACCTTCCTCATCTCTAACTGATTAACATATGTAGTACATGTGTATAAACTGGACAGGTATTAAGACACAATGTTAAAAAAGAAAAACTCTTCAAATAATGCTTTGATCGTGACAAAATATTCAAGGCCGGTTTAGATTGCCATTTGTATAAATAATGGAAGAGCAATGATACATTTTAGAAAAAGACATTAATATACTAGATCAGGAGTCAGCAAAAGGTCAATTGCGATCAACCGGTCGATCTCGCAGCAATTTTCAGTCGATCACGTAATAAAAATATACCGTCACATAAAGGCAAGCTTACCTTGCATTATTCCACTACAGTACAAGTTATAAAATAGAGTCATAGTGTAATTTGCCAAGGTAAGACTACTATCTTTAGGAGTAATTGGAGTGTAAATTTTATTTATTTTCTATAAGAGGCAGGGAGAAAAGTATTTGAAGAAATTTTGAATTTAAGGAATAAATACAAGATGTATAGAAAAAAAAGAAGAGTAAAGTGAAGAAACGAAGGGGGTTCTCGAGACCTTTGATAAATGTAAAAGTCGATTGGGGGAAGGAGGGAGGCTGGGGAATTGTTGCCAAGCCCTGGACTAGATGATAGGCTTATTACCCCAAAAATTATATTCCTACACGCCAGAATTAAAAAAAAAAGTCTTGACCAAAATTGTTTAACAAAGCAGAGCAAACAGGCAAAATATGTACAACCCTAATATTTTTAAGAAAAAAAAAACCCCAGCAAAATGGCTACAGATACATTATTTACAGCATACAATATAATTTTGTACATGCGCCCGGCCGTATGATCACCATGAGTCATCTTAATTATCGTACACAATAAGCAAGTTCCTATGAAAACAAATGGGTGCGAAAGCCGGCAGGGTGCAAAAGTTCCAAAGTTAACTGAAAATGGTAATTTCACAAACTACCCTTAAGCTTAGCGTGAAGAATTACCCTGAGTACGAGACGATTACTGGTAGCTCAGTGGTAGAGTATTGGTGTGATAAAACAAAGGTCCTGGATTCGATTCAAGTCTCCAGGGGCTATTTTTTATATAAAATTTAATGGAAAGATATATTTAGAGACGATTGTATATGTAACCAAAATTAATCTCCTTCATTAAAGTATTAATAAACCACGACAAAGATTATATTGAGCGCCTTAAAGAAGGATTAAATAAATACACTAAAACTTTAATTTATATATACAATGATACATAGCCAGGAGAGTCAGAGTTCAAACTTCGGTGGAATACGAGTTTTTTTATACCTTTGTCAGGTCTTTTCTTTCTCCAGGCAAATACTGGTGCACTTCCTTAAATAGCCCCTATCATTCTTTTAATAAGTGCAATTTTGATGATAAATTGCACAATAACACAAACAAATATTAAATTCACAAACAAATTCTCCTTCCATAACCAACCATTTCTCCGAACCATAACCCCCACATAAAGAAACCACCTGATGCTCTGGAGAACATGAGAAAACATTATTTCTTTACCTTTCAATTCGTCAAAGTCTACCAGATGTAACTGAAGGTTACCTTTGTCCTCTTCCAGCTCGGCCACTTTGTTCTGAAGTCTTGTGATCTCCTCGTTCGCATCCGACACCTGAAACATTGAGTTAGTATACCAACACATTTTCTCGAACGATACATAAACATGACAAACAGTTAATCATAAAAAAAGGCACCAAATGGCTTTATTTATTTAATAAACAATTAAAGGAGGATTTAAGAGCAAGGCCTATGCACCTACCAGAAGATTAAAACAGAATAAACACATCATAGTAATTTTCGGGGTAAATATCAAAAAGGTTGCAGAGACCTGACTTAGAACATCTCTCAACAAGCCATTGCGGACCAACTTAGAAAGTCATGTCAGGTGGCGTACATCAACGACCCACCTTTTTTAGACTGTCGAGTTGTTTTTTGAGGTTCTTGATCTTGCCGGCATGCTGAGCCTTGACCTTAATGAGCTGCTTGTTGGCGGCATCGAGTTGCTCAGCCAATTGGCCAACATCGCCCTTGTCCGCTGTCGCTTTCTCTTCCAGGCCGAGCTCGAGCTCCGAGTTGCGACTCTGAAGCCTGGCGGTAAGTTCCTGTAGGTGCACCACCTTCTCCTGAAGCTCAGCATTGCGCGTGCTCAGGTCGAATCTGGTCGACTCCAGTTGCCGATTGATTTCTTCGAAATGAGCAAGCCTGTAACACAATCGAGAACAAATATTTAGCATTTATATATAATAATCACCACCGCCAGTATCTGTTTCCAGCCTGTGACCGAGTAAGTTTAGTATAATAATTCCTCCAACTCCCTCTCTTTTTCTTTAGACTATTCTTCTTCTCCCACTCACACACTTGCTGTTATCTGCCCCTCCAATCTCTTTATTGGTCTTCTTTGCGGTCTTTTTGCTATATACTTCATCTCCACCCATTCTCTTTGGTATCCTCTCCTTCTCCATCCTCATTACACGACCATAACATCTCATGTAGTCCAACTTCATTCCTAATCCTGTTTATCCGTGTGACATAAAGGTTAATATGAAGTCTATACATTATTTTTTTAATTACTATGCTTAAAACCAAGATTTTTTCAGTTTAGTTAAAGGTGTAGCGATGATGAAAGTAGTTTGAAGAAAATGAACCTACATTAGCTTGGAGGGTGGGGAAGGGGCGTCAATATGTTTCATTCTATCCCCTTCCCTTGTTTCCGTATTATCCGACATTTCGGTTACTCCGACCATCTGTAAGTTTTTTTTTTAGAACCAATCTTACTACCCATTTGGGTTATACCCTATCATTAATTAAACTGTAATGTTTTGAGTATTAGGAGAGTTAAATTAAGAGGAATTGTACCCAAATTTTCTTGGAGGGAGTGGAAAAACCACCCTCAGTATACCTGACCAGGATTGAATCATGATCTTGTCTTTGGCAGTCTAGTCGATTGTGAGATTATCGCCTTAAACCATGCTGCCACCAAAGTGGGTGGGTCCTGTTTAGGTCGGATAGTCAGAACTCTAAGGTATGTCACTGCTCTTCATAAAATTTCATGAATCGTAGAATAAACTAATAGTTTACATTCTACTTTAGCGTTTTAATAGCGTTACGACCACAAGTTAGGTAGTTAAATAAATGGGAGCACTTACCTTTTATCCTTTTCTTCAATTTCCTTGTTCAGTTTTTCTTTTTCTACCTTCAGTTTAGTTTCCAAACCAACAAAATTTTGTTGCATGATCCTCATCTGATGACGAGTCTCATCCAAGGTGTCCAAAGTGGTTTTACCTTTCCGCGAAAGGTCCTCGGACATCAACGTTATCGCTTTCGTCCGGGCATCGATCACCAAATCTTTCTCTTTCAGATTTTCGTGAAGGTCAAAAATATTATTCTGTAGATCGACAATATTGTTGTTTAACTCCAAAATCCTATTGTCTTTGGACGCCATTTGTTCGGCCATTTCTTGCATCTGCTGTTGGCACATATGAATCTGTTCCATAAGAGGATTTTGTTGGATGAGATCAGAGGTTTGACTCTCCTGTAGGGGAAATAACAATATATTTGATTAGTGTACTTTATTTTTTTTTAAAACAACACAATAACAATGGTTTATCCAACACCTTCGCTCAATCTGTCTGTTTACTGAGATAAGCATCCTGGGTTCAATTCATGGCATGGTCAAAAAAATTATCAATGGTAAAATGTGGGTTTCCTTGTTTAATAGTGATGATTTAACGGCCGTGGGGGCTGGATGTTGTGTCTGTTCAAGTTTTAAGTTAGTTTATATGTCATGTGATGATATAATCAGTTGTTTCAGAAAGTGCACATAAAATACCTCAAATAAATAAAAACAATGGTTCTTCAAAATAAATTTTACTTTTAAATGATGCAGGTAGCAATGTCTAATTAGTTATATTTATGTTTATCAAAAGCACTCGACATGCACTTTTTTGACTGACTTAACACTTAAGTTAGTCTTTTTTTTAAAACACAACTTACAGACTGATTTAATTTATGAACAGACACAACACCCAGTCCTAAGGCAAGTAAATTACCACTGTGAAAGTGGAAGCCTCGATTTAATAAATTATCAATTTTCTAGCTGTGCTGGGAATCAAACACAAGACTTTAGCTAAACATGTAAATGCACTAACAAGAATAGGCCTTTTTTTGTGTTTTTTACAATTTCTATGACTCTCCATGGTTATATAAACTAGATTATTAATATCAATATCTTAAATAACATTTAACTCTAAATAGAAAATAAAAATAAACCTCTTAAAAATTAATATTTGTACAGGATTTGCATTTTAAACAAACTTGAGTTGATACCCTGATTTGTGGCAAATAAATTTATTGTATTTTGATGAATAAAAACTTGGATTTCGGTGCAAAATGTTGGTAAATAAAAGGAATTTTTTTTCTGCTAAAATTGGGAAAAAATCTTACAAAGTGGCATAGTGATATAGATATAAAAATTATGGCTAAATTTAAAATATCTTCCTATGGTCACAATAGCTAAATCAAACATTTAAGTCCCCCATATCCGTGGGTAATACGTTCCTACCGCCGTTACGTGAAACCGCGGATAATACCGAACTACTATATAATGTGATATTTATGTAACATACATAAATACGGTAGAGTTTAATTGCTAAATTATTCACAGTATGACATTACAAACACTAAATAATGTACATAATAATATGTACTGTACAATACAGTGTACTTAATATTATCCGTTCTTCTTATTGAGACGATCACAAGATATAAATAAATATAAATCCACAGTATCGAAGAAGCTTCCCATGAAATAATCTGTATTGGAACATTTTAGTGAAGTAAATTTGTTATTACTAATTATAGTATTAATGTCAACTCTCGATAGCTCAGACCTTAATATTTCGAATTTTGAATAATTCAGAAAAAAATTTCCAAAAGTAAAATTGTATATAGTAACAAGCCAGCTCCATACTGGCAGGCTAAACACGTTGTAGAAGTAGTGTAATGCAGGGGCTGGCGGAGATCTTGCAAAACAGCACTACTATCCCTTCCATCTCGCCCCCGCACATATAGCACAATATATAGATAATTTGCAAGTACTAGGCCTATTATAATCTCAACCTTACCCATTCTAGTACCTAGCTGCGCTATTTGTGTATTGTTTATCTCGTCACATTAAAGTATAATATTACTTTAGACAAAGTATTAGTTTTCATTCCTTAGGCAAAACTTTATTTCCCCTCTATAAGACGGACTTTTCGTAACTTGGACAGACCCTCACCCCCTAGCGTATGAGTTATCGAGAGTTTACTGACGTTTATGAAGGAATCAGAGTCGGACGGTATAAAAACACAGGAGTCGGAGTCGAAGTCTTGGTGTACCAACTCTACAGCTTTGCGTTTAAGTATAAGATAAACCAATGAAGTCGAGACTTACAGTAACTTGAGTACTCTCTGGTAAAGATTCAGGAAGGGCGTCCACAGGCTGAGGCTTGCTACTCTGAAGGCCTCGGATAATCTGGTCTCTCTCGTCTAACTGATATTTTAGCTGAGTCACCATTTCTTCAATCCCCTTCTTATTCTCTGTCATTTCCTTGCCTCGTTGTTCAAATTTCACTCTAGAATATAAAACCAATATTCACTCTTTTTAAGAACATATTCAACTCTTTAATAAGTAGAGATATACAATATAATATTTTGAGAAATTACACAATAATAATAATTGTTGAAGTAGACTTGAATCATGTCTTACTGAATTTTTTAAATGTTGATAACAGTAGTTAGTATTTACTTAAATGATTATTGATTAATTTCTCAAAATATAATATAATATAAGCTTTGTTTATCCTGAGAGGTAATCCAATCTTACTTCAACAGATTAAGCTATGACCCTATCATATAAGCTGTACCATAGTGGAATAATAAAAGGTAAGCTTGCTACCTTACAGGTTAGACCAAGTGTATAATATAATGTCCAATTTTAATAGGGCGCAGAAACCCTTTTGACAGTTATAAAATTAAAAAATATTTAGGTACAATGGTTAAAAGAAGTCTGTGACAAATTAAAACGAATTAAAATAAATATTTGCTGGGTTTATTATGGAGTTTAAGTTATAAAAGTTGTTGGTCCCGGAATCATGTGACTTAACCCCCTTTTTCCCCTATACCTTTCAAATGTTATCAATCTTGAATGCAAAAAAAGTTTGTATTTTATACTCAAGGTTACTTTATACCAAAATGCTTCCAAGGCTATTGAGTTTGTAGGTATTTCAGATATTTACAGTAGCCCCATGGCTTCTTTGGTGCTGACTGACAGCTCACAGCTGACTTTCTGACAGTCAACATTTAGGTATATACCTAAATTTTGACCGTCAAAAGTGACAGCTGCTAAACACATGTTTTTGCAGATCAGATGGTTCGGCGTAGGGATACAACAAATCTTAAAAATGTATCTTGAATAAAATTATGAGGAACTTGACTTGGTATAACAATTTTAAGCAACTTGGTAAATGAGATTAAATAGATTTGTATAGTTGGTAGGGAGTAACAAAATTACAAAAAATGATGAAATTGTATTAATATATAACTATTTATTTAACATCGCATCTTACTACCCGGTCGGGTTATACGCTTCAGTACTAATTTACACTAATGGGTTATGAACTGGGAGGGTTGAATTTAAAGGAAGTGAACTCGCATTTGTGCGGAGGTAGCGTGGAAGACCAGTTAGGGAAAACCACCTACTGTTCACCTGACCGAGATTCAAACCTCGACCTACCTGTCCTCTGCAGTCTAGCTCAACAGGAAACCAGAGTGTTAACTAACTACACCACAAAGGCAGGTATCGCTAATTGACTAAAAAGTTTTCTCTTTGTTGTTTATGACATAATATAAATGACAAAATAACATATTTTATCAGTAGCACAAAATAATGACCAATTTTTTTTTAAACTCAATTTTAAATATATTCACTTTAACTAAAAGTGTGACTAAAAAAAAAAAAAAAAGAAGTAGCCATTGATTTGGATAAATCTAGTAATCTACTATCTTAAATAGATTGTGAGAACATTTCAAAGGAAAAAGGAAATTTTGCAAAACTTCTTACAAACTGACCTGTTTTCTTCGAGCTTCTTTCGTAACAAGTTAAGGTTTCCATGCTGTGACTTAATGGCTTTTTTACTTGACGCCGGCGGCGTTTGTTGGCCTGGTTCTATTTCTTTCTCAAACGATTCTTCCCTGCCCGTGTCGTTGGCCACCATTTCTTGTTGAGCATTCTCGGCGACCTTAATCGGAGTTTGAGTCTTTGGTGTGTCGGTATTCAAACTACGTTTTGACGCTTTTGAACGACTCTTAATTTGTGATAGCTTCGTTGCGTATTCCTATAAGGATTAAATAAATACTTTAAAAACAAATTTATTAGCACTAAACTGAAAAAAAAAGTAAAAATTCTTCCCAATCACAAGTTAGATAAATATACTCTTGATATACAGATCAATTTTCACAAGAAATAACTTTTATGAAAAATAAATTTTTTGCTGTTAATATTTATAACATTTAAATATTTTATTATGGTTATTTTATACCTATTGATTGATTTAGCGTGGCAAAGTGTGAAGTGATGGTAGTGACAAGGAAGAAGGGAAGGACTAATAAAGATCTAAGGTTGGTTGAGAAAGAGCTGTGAACAGTACAGAACGTAAAATAACTTGGAAACGTGATTAAGGAGAAAGGTGTAAGTAGAGATGAGTATAGCAGGGGAGTTGATCCATAAGTGTGTAAGAAGGCTGCTGTGGAGCAGGGAAGTGCCCTTTAAGTGTAAGGAGGTATTGGACAGAAAGTACTTAGTATTTATTGTCACACATGCAGCAGAAACGTGGACATTGAATGTAAGAAGGACTAGGAAAGTGGAGGCCATGGGAATTAAGCTTGTGAGGAGCATGTTAGCTGTCACAGGGAGAAACAAGATTAGAAATGAAGTTATCCGAGGAAGAGTTGGGGTACAGGGAGTACATGAGATAGTAGAGGAAGCAAGAGTATTGTAGGAGTACCTTAGGTCAGGGTTTTAACGATACACTCTGATGAATATAATAACTAAATGACTGTACTGTACCTGAACTTGTTTGACCTTGGCGGCCTGCTGTTGATCTTTTAAGGCAACCAGCTCCCTCATCCGAGCGACCTCCGAGTGCTGCTTTTCAAAGTGTGCCTCCAAGTCTTTCACCTCTGTATAGTTAACGGGAGGTGTACCCCCTTCCCCGCCTTCTGAACTCCCTCCACCCCACATCCTTCAACAAAAGACCGCATACAACAATGGTGTCGAACATTTACACAACAGGCCAGCGGTAAAATCCCAAATACTCATGTAACGCACTAAAGAAAATTATAGTACCGTTTGACAATTTTGTATTTTTGATCAAGACCAAGCGCAGAAGAAGGACATGGGGGATAAAGGAGCGGACTGGAGACACATGGAAGAGTAATAAACTCGGAGAGATCAACAGAAATGGAAGAGGATGTGCTTCTCTTGCAATAAACTAGACTGCTGATGACGGGTCAAGTGTACCAAGGGTGGTTTCTCCTAAATGATTTCCCCCTCTCTAGTCATGCAAATGCAGGTACACTTTATCTTAATTTTTACCTTCCTTGTCCCAAACTCATTAGTAAACTTAGTACATATGCGTGTAATCTGAACCGGTAGTAAAACGTCGCGTTAAAAAAAAAAGCTATCCTATTGAGTGTGTACACTAATGACCAATGCAGATCACATGACTTAATGTATGAATACACGAAAGTAGATCTAAGAGCGCGAGTTTAGAAGTGTTTTTTTTAGTATTGCATCTTACTACTTGTTTGGGTTAGGCTTATATGCTTAGCTGTGTTTGAATAAACAAACTCTCAAATCAAATGTAGGATATTTTAACACATGTTAATTTAGTGAGTGTACTAATAGTAGGTCCCTATTACAATGACCAAATATAATACTAGCTTTGATTCGGGCCAGGGTTGGATACATTTATATCCAATCTATTTATTTGAGATATTTAATGTACACTTTCTGAAAGGACTGATTATTTCAGCACACAAGGCTTCGATGAGTGAACACGAAAAGACCTACCAGTTTTGTCAGAAAAGGTATTTTCACATATCTTCCATGATTATTTTACATGCCACAATCGACATGGGACCAACGGCTTTTTCTCGCTTCGAGGAAAGTTGTGTTACAGATTTTTATCGCTCAAGAAAAATCTGTTTACCCCAGCTGGGTTCGAACCCACGAACCTCAGGTGAGCACTTTACCCAACGACTACTGAGGTCGACTGGTAGGATAAAGATAAGTCGATACGGGTTAGTTAAGTTATACTAATATCTTAAGTAGAAATTAAGATGGCTCTCTACTTTTTTAATTGTTACAGCTAATTGAAATTAAAATTGATAAATTGTAGTTGTACTAGCCTTTTACAACAGTATGAGTGTCGTTTATGTCCCTAATATAATGTCAGAGGATTTCTACATGATTAATAATGACAAATATAAGATAGGCCTACATCAATACAAATTATGAGCTAATTAATTGATAAACTGTCAAAGGAATAATTTTAAGAATGAACCTACTAATTGCAATATGGTTACGATTAAAACATAAGCATTTACCAGTAGCCTAGGCCTAGTGTGGAAATAATCTTACACTCTTTAGTGATAGCTTTTCATTATCATTTGACACTAATTGTTTGGCCGGGAACCTTAAATAATGTCACCAGAATTTTCAAACACACCACAAATGGGTTATTAAAATTTTATTAAAGAAGCGTAGTTGATTCCAAATTGTACCTTTTTCATTACATCATGGTATCTGCCACAGGTTCTCAAAAAATTAACCAGCTCCTTACATTATTTAAAGTGCTGAATTATCAAACTACATAGTCTTATAGTTTCTTCAATTAATATAAATTAATCCCAAATAATATATTGTGTATTGAAACATGTGTGCTTTGCTCCTGAGGTTAATACACCTAGGCATAAATACATATTATCTTTACCTAGCCGAATCAAAATATCTAGGCCTAATTAGTTATATTTTGCCAATGAAAAATGTATAAATAGGGTCTATGAGCTACTTACTAGTCCCAAAAATACTTGTTTTGTCTAGGGTCAACAATGAAAAAGGGTATTACTTAAAAAATTATTCTTTTATTAAAATATTGATTTATATCTTAAAAAGATTATTTAACATTTGCTGATTAATTGTATATTTACTTTTTTGCTCTAAGCTTATTTTTAAAACTCTAATTTAATACAAGTGTCGTATGTTTTGTTAAATTTCGCCAGTCTTTCAATGGGTACATTTATCTACTCATACAATACAATCTTTTGTTTTTTTCACTTTTATAAAGATAAATATTGTTTTTATTGTGAGCATAATATTTGTTTTACATGTTATTATCTTTTATAATTATAAAGGTGAATTGTATTTGTCATAGTTTGTTTTTATTCCAAGAATATTTGGTTTTAGCTTAGATCGAAAACATATTCAACAATCCAGATCATAAACCTTACAATCTATATAATAATAGCAACGATCTAAGTCTAATTAACGAGATAGATTGTACAATCTGCTTACGAAATATTTTCTTATAGGGGGCCACACTTTCATGATCTGCCCTGGACCCCTAAAGGACTACGTTAAAGAACTGGTAAAAAGACGACCGAATGAACAATAGGCAAGTAAAAAGGAAGATTTGTGAAAAGGAATTAGAACAAGAAGCTCCAAGTGATCTTGAGTATGGTCCAGGAATGCATTAAAAAGTAATAATTGCATAAACACATTTATTTCTTGTGATAGCAATAATTTATTTTGTAACTTATATTCAAACTGAATTTACCCAAAAAAAGTTTTTTTTTCAATTTTAGGTACCAATTTCTCAACAATTATATAATTGATCTTTTCCTCAATGTTTTATGTGTATTGTCCTTAAATTTTGAATATAAAAAAGATGGTAATTTTTTTAAATGAAAAACATGGGAAAAAGAACTTTATAAGAAAATTCATATACAAATTTAAAAAGTTATAAAAATATATTATTATCATTGCGTCTTACTACCTGTTCATGTTATAAGCACTTACGCTAATGTGTAATGGTGAGATGATTGCGAGATGAAATGGAAGACCTACAGTGGAATCCGAACCACGGTGGAGGCTTGGTATTCCACTCATTCACAAGTTGTGATTAATACACGTCTCGTCAGAGGTGAAGGAAGGGTTTGACAATCAGATAAGTCTGTGGCGGGACCTGGGATTAAACCACGGACCCCCAACACAGAAGTCCGACACCTTACCCCTAGACCGCCAGGTCACCTTACAAGAATATATAAATTGGTAGCCTATAGGGTGTCATGTAAAATTTATTTTAGTTATTGTGTGTTATTTATCTCAAATTTTTGTGTTGAAAATTTACCTGAACATAGACATTTTAACATGTATGAGATAGGGAGTATCCTACCTCCTTTTAAGAGGGTTTGCCCACTATAGGTTAGTTCTGTCAGTCTAAAACCTTTATCAATGTTCAAGAACGTATAGACAACAAATTTAATTCATAACCATTAATTTAAGGATGAAACCTTACTTACCTCGTTTTATATCAAGTGAAGAAATAAGATACAAACATAAACACTGTCGAACATGGAAACAAATCATACCAAATCCATGGAAACGGTATATATATTTTTCTTTTTATATTATTAATGTCTCTTGGAGAGGCTAGTTTGAATAAATTGTTATAATTACACTGTCGAATCGTAAACAACAATAGGCCTTCATCGTTCGAAATTAATTAAAATGTGTTGAAATACAGTTCCTGTATTACAATCATTTCAATCGTTCATATTTTGTATTCAATTTATACAAATAAACGTACAAAATATGTTCGTTAGAATTTCGCCATCCACTTATCATGGTATAACCTCAAGGTACGGCAACGGAATACGAACCGGAAAATGTTGTCAAACTACTTTCTATTGTTTTGGTCAACATAAGCATGCGCATTGGATAACTAAAATTTGTAAACAGCTGATCGAACTAAATAAATTATTAGTGGTATTTATTTTTCGTATGTTGGCTTAAAACGTATAATGTATTCACTCTATTGTGAATGTGGAAGAATTCAACTTTCTGATCACAAAATATACTATCCCTTATCTCTAACTTATTTAATTAATATTGTATTTAGTATTAATTCATCTTTTACTTATAACTGATTTACTAAGTCTTACATCAAAATGGAGCAGAAACTTGAAAGGGTAATTGATCGTGTTTAACATACCATTCAAAAGCTTAAACTCGAAATTATGTATAGGCCCCTACCTGTTTTTCTGTTTACATGATTATCGTGACTTTTAAGGGTGTGATAGTTTTAATTTGTTTGGTACTTCTTCTTTTTTCGTCCCTAAATGGTATCAATGAAAGACTAAACTTAATGCTTTTCTTCATTCTTGTTTGACATGAGTGTTTCCACAAAAATGGATTCGGTCATTAAATGTTTATCAAGCGTTGTTTTATTTAAAGGAATGTGATTGAATCCTTAATAATATGGATGTGCGCCTCTGGTATAGTGATCAGAATGCCCGGCTACAGATGCATAGGTGCAGGGTTCGATACCCAGCACTTCCAGATTTTCTGTGGATCTGGAAGGGTCAACCTGGCCTCGTAAGGACAAATGAGAAGTTACTTGAATAAAAAGGCAGCAGGTCCAGTCTAGAACACTGAGAATAATGGCGAGGGTTTGTTATGCTGACTGGGACATGACACTGTAATGATATTCTTTTGGACCCCTCTCATATAATTAAAAAGTCATGGATGATGTGTATTTTTCTTTAATGAAATGTATATAAAATATCTTTCTAATACTTCATCCATGGAGAATCACGTGCTTTTCAGAAGTAATTTCAATATATTGCATGTTAAAACTTTTGTTTCAAATATCACAATAAACCCAGATATCATTAAAAAAAATAGTGCTCAATCGCGGGGCAATAAAATCCTGTATTACTTTAATTGGCACCCAATCACAGGGCAATATCAAAGTAAAAACCGTTTCTCAATAACACCCTATCGGCGCAGAAGTTGGCACTATCTTCGCCAACAAACTGTGACTGCATGGTTCGATTGCGATTGACGCTATGAAGTTTTTGTTTTTAAATAATCTTTATATTACAAGAAGATGTAAGCTTTCAAGATGAATATAAATAAGGCCTCTAGTTCTTTGAAATGTTTTATTACTTGTCCACAGGGGCTTAGATTATTGTACATTAAGAAGCCAGGTGTATTTGATACTGGTATAGCTTCTCGACTGCCGGAAGCATACAAGAAGTTTTGGAACGAATGGAAATGTACAACTCCCGCTCCAGTTCATCACATCGAAGAGCCGGGAAAGTGGAAAAGGAACCCAACATCAGGACGAGTGTAATAAATCATTCAGAAATGTCCCCAATTTATTTCATCGTAATAGTGAATTCATTGAATTTAATAATTAGGATAAGACCTGCATTGGTGGTTTGCGTGGTCTAACACACAACTCTCGTGTTAAGACATGAGTAGCTGGGGATGACGGACCCGGGGTTGGAATCCCTGCCAACTGTTTTTTTCTAAATGATTTTCCAAATTCCCTTCGCTAATATTTGGGTACATTTTAATCTAAATTCTACAGTCCAATTTTCAAAGGAAGGGCTTTATAGAAAATACAAACTTTTTTTTTGTGGGGGTAGGGGGGGTCAACATTGACAACATCTTACTATATCATAGGCCTACATAATTTCTTGAATTTTTTTACTATTTTTACATATAACTTTGAATTTTTTAAATTCTTTTTGTTAAATATATTTCTTAAGATATATAATTTAAAAAAACCTTTTATAAAACAAATTTTGTAATCCAATATGTATAAATAAAAATAGAGATGGTCAATAAATATCTAATATAATAATCTAGAGGCTGTTTATTAAATTGTTTCTATCAATCCTGGATTGATTCACATTGTTTATTAAATATATTTTTTAAGGGTGGCATTCTATAACTTGAATTTTTAAGGATACTTGGGATTCGAGGATTCATAAAAAATAAAAATTGGCTTTCTAATAAAAATGTTCAACTGGAATTTGTTTTAGAGCTCTATACTTATTTCAGTTATTTGTGATTCAGCCCCAACGTAAATATTGGAAATAACTATAATTGAGTCATTTTACGAACTTGAATCTCCAATTTACCTTCGAATCTCAAATCTTGCAAAAGTGGAAATTAAGTAGAATAATAGAAAATACAAATAGTAACTAAATGTTAACATTCCTTTTTTATGATCCATTCATAATATTTTCATACATTTAGTTATGTGATCAATTACTAGTCTGTGGTCTGTTTGTTAAGTTTATTCTATCATTAAATTAGTTCTGAACCATCAATATGAAGTAGTAGAGCAGTAAAACAATTTACAATTGAAAAATAATAAATTATAAAAAATTCTAAAGATTTGAGTGTCAAATCTGATATTTTATCAAATTTTCTAATCTTGAATATACTTAAGGATTCAAGGGATTTGAAGGTCCCATCCTTACCTTAATGTTTTCTTTATGAAGAGTAAGTATGTGTATGAACAATTAAAAAAAACATCAGAGTAATAATCTTTTGTGTAGGATTCCAGTCCAGAATGTTCCTATACCGGTTATGTACCCTCCGGAGCATAACCGAGGTCTCTGGGGGGGCGAGGGGGTAATCAAAGGTTTCCAGAAACGAGATCCGCAACAACGGCGCGTCCCCCACTTCTGGATACCTGTCCTCAAGCGCTCGGTTGTTTACAGCGAGGTGCTTGACAAGCACATTTCTACGATTGTCACCGACAGGACAATAAACCTCATACATGAACATTATGGTTTTGATCACTATCTGTTGAAGGTTAATATTACAATTAACCATCAGAAACCAAATAGCTAGAGTTATATCATCATTATTATTATTATTATTATTATTAGCACCGCGTCTTACTACCCGTTCGGGTTATACGCACTTACGCTAATGTGTAATGGTAGGGTGATTGTGAGCTGAAATGGAGGACCTACAGTTTAACGTGGAATCCGAACCACGGTGGAGGCCTGGCATTCCCCACATTCACAAGATGTCTTGTCAGAGGTGAAGGAAGGGTTTGGTAATCAGATAAATCTTTGCCGGGACCAAGGATTGAACCCCGGCCGCCAGCATAGAAGTCTGACACCTTACCCCTAGACCGCCAGGTCACCCCTAGAGTTATAGATGCAAATACAGCTCGATTAAGATAGGAAGAAACATCTTTCGACAATAAATTAATTTACTAAAACAATGTTCACATCACGGGTGTGCAAAGCTAAGAAACAAACATCAGCTTCGACTTTGTTTCTAAACAAACTCCAGCTTTGAAGTTTCTTCAATAAAAATATTGACAGCTAAAATACTCCATTTATGTTCACATTTAGCCATTCTGAGTTGTTTTGACCATTACAAATTAATATTCATATGGAAAAAAACATCCGCAGTATTGAAGTGAATGTTATGATAACTTGATTTTTCAAATTAACACAAAATATTACAAATAAATTGTACACTAAAACATTTTCCGAGTAATTTTAGTGCATAAATTAATATAAATAACCACAATACAATATTGTTTCAAGCATAAAACAACTAAAAGAAAACATTAAAACTATCGATTCGGCTTCAAGAATATTTCTTATATTTGATTCAAGTTCGCTTTGCACACCCCTGGTTCATACATTTATATACATTAAGTCATTTGATCTGCAGTTCTCACTTTTTATAGATATTATCAAAACAAATAATATTACAATTTAAATTATACCAATGTTAGTTGTAAAAACATACCTACCAGTATCCAACTATAATTGACAGTCATATTAAACTAAATCTTTGCACATTATGGATTAAACTAAACCCTGTTAATGGTAGGGAGGGTGGTCTGAAAGTCCTCTCCTTGTTAAAATGCTCATATATAGTAGGATTTTGTATAAAAAAAAACTTTCCATACATTCCTTCACTACCATTAACAGAGTTTCGCTAAGCTAGGATAGGGTTTAATGAGGTGAATTGGATAGAACTAGATCAAGACAGGGATAGGGTGTAATGAGGTGGACTGGATAGAGCTAGCTCAATATAGGGATAGGGTGTAATGAGGTGGACTGGATAGAGCTAGCTCATAGATAGGTATAGGATGTAATGAGGTGGACTGGATAGAACTAGCTCAAGATAGGTATAGGATGTACTGAGGTGGACTGGATAGCACTAACTCATTATAGGGATAAATGGTGTATTTTTGCACATGTGTCAATTAACTTTCGAGTTCCTAATACCATAAATTAAGTAAGAATGGTATTAATAAACAAGTAACATTTTAATTTTCTTTAAACTACTTAAAACCCGTGTACAAGAACAATATAGTAGTATTATAGTTTTATAATTATAGTTAGTGAGATGACTAAGCTCATGTTTATGACAAAAAAATTTCGTTAATGGAGATTGTGGTCGTTTTCTATAATTTACTTTGAAAACCGCTTAGATTGCCTAGTCATAAGAAATGTGGCTCTTAGGTTGGACCGCTTTGATCTAATTCATTGTTTTTCAACCTTCTTACCACATTAACACATTAAAAAGTACTAAACCTTGAGAAAAAACAACACCCATAAAAATTATTTTTTGTGCTGCGTCCAAGGTTTATTATATTTAATCACAGTAATTGGATAGGGAGGAGAAAGGTAAAATATAAAGGAAATATAGCCTCATTTGTGTGAAGGTAGAGTGGGAGAAAAATACCAGAATTTGAACCCTGACCTTGTTACCAGCTAACCAGACTACAAGTTTGACATGTAGTCTGCGTGTAAACTGGTGCGGATAAAATCCTTATTTTATCTCTAATAGGTGATTTAGTCATTGAATAGCTTTAAATTAATAAACTACATCCTCATTTAATGTTTTATTTAAAATGGCTTCTTTTTTTAAATCAATTAAAATGCTCTTGATAAATTTAAATAGATGCACTTAAAAACTAAATAATTATGGCACATCAGTTTAAAAACACTTGATCTAACTAGATTACCAATCAAATAGCAGATTATTAATTTCATTAATTGATTATGAAACTAATTTTGATTTTATTTACTTTTTTTTCAGACTCTAGCTTGTGATTTAAAATCTACTCTTGCGCTTAGACTAAAGCGTAAAATTCTGCTGTCATTACACAACAAGGATTTATACCCCGATGATCCTACGAAAAGAGAAGAGGTTTACAACAAGTACAAGAAATATCTGGAGCCTGTGAGTATTTTCATTAACATTCTTCATTTGATAGTCAAAATACAATATCAAAAGCATCTAAAAAGGAATTAACTTTTCTCTTAGTCATTCTTTTTTTTTTGTGTACAATGTTACTGTTCATCTGGGCCATCTCACTAATTGGTTAGGGATGAAGAAGGTTAAATTTAGAGGAAGTTTAACCACATTTGTATGGACAGAGTGGGAAGCCATTTAGGAAAAACCATCCTCAATAGACCCGACCTAGATCAATCCATCATCTCTCCGTCATTGGCAGTTTAGTCTTTTGCAAGAGTCGAAGCCTTAGATGATACCGCCACCAAAGTGGGTAATTTAGTGTTAATGTAACCACATTTGTGGTTAGGGTTTTTATTATCATACTAAACTTTATTATTACTATTAGCACCGCGTCTTACTGCCCTTTCGGGTTATACACACTTACACTAATGTGTAATGGTAGGGTGATTGTGAGATGAAATGTAGCACCTACAGCTTAACGTGGAATACGAACTCACGGTGGAGGCCTGGCATTCCACACATTCACAAGATGTCTTGTCAGAGGTGAAGGAAGGGTTTGGAAATCAGATAAATCTGAGCCAGGACCGAGGATTGAACTCCGCACCCCCAGAACAAAAGTCTGACACCTTACCCCTAGACCTCCGGGTCACCATCATACTAAACACATGCACAGATAAAGGACATGGATCATTTTAGATCTAGATTCACTCTCCATTTGTTCGACTTGATACATTTTATACGATTCCTTTTCACTTGATGTAAAATACAGTATCTATTATCATCGTCCACTCGGCATACTTGATGGCGTCGACCTCTGTGGTCTTGGGAGTAAAGTATTTGCCTCAGGACCAGATGTTTTGGGTTTAAACCCAGGGTCAACAGATTTTTCTTGAGCGATAAAAATCCATAGGACAACTTTCTTCCCCGGGGGAAGTAAAGCCGTCGATTGTGGCATGTAAAATAACCCTGGAAGATGAAAATACCTTTCCCAGCAAAATTAATATGTCCTTTGACTCGCACGCTCAAAATAAATTCTTGTATGCTAATATAATAAGGCGAGGTTTAGAAAGTTCATTATTAAATAGCTCATAAAATAAATAAAATATTTGATGGTATAAAATATATTCGGTAATAGACAAAGTTGCTTTTATCAAGTGTTGTCTTAAGTATGTTAGGATTCTCTTCACTCATACTACACTATCCTTTTATTATTATTATTATTATTAGCACCGCGTCTTACTACCCGTTCGGGTTATACGAACTTACGCTAATGTGTAATGGTAGGGTGATTGTGAGATGAAATGGAGGACCTACAGTTTAACGTGGAATTCGAACCACGGTGGAGGCCTGGCATTCCCCACATTCACAAGATGTCTTGTCAAAGGTGAAGGAAGGGTTTGGTAATCAGATAAATCTTTGCCGCGACCGAAAATTGAACCCCGGCCGCCAGAACAGAAGTCTGACACCTTACCCCTAGACCGCCAGGTCACCTACACTATCCTTGAAACAAAGCGATACTGTTTGTCCCTAAACCATTGTAGCATTCTCATCAACTAGATCAACTCCTGACTGACAACCCTGCCAACATTATATAATGTCCGGACATTTTTCAAGATATCACTCCAATTTACACCCATTTTTTTCTAAAGAAAAATAATAATTTATTTCGACAGTATACAAAGGAAGATCTGGAGTGGTACGGATTGACGATGTTTGAAGCGATCAAGAAACAGACGGACTTGGAGGAGATTCTGAATCAGCCAAAACCTCTCAAACATTTGTACAGGAAGCAGCTGCTGCAAAAGTTGATGGAGGCCGGTATCCAGGAGGCTCAGGAAATTGATCAGGAGGAGTATGTATTGATTTTTAGAATCGCTGGTTTTTTTTTTCCAAAGGGTTTTAGCACCCAATCGGGTTGTACGCAGGCCTGTGGAGTCGGTATGCCAAGCCTTTCACTCAAGACTCCTTTATTTTTCTACTGTCTCTACTACTCCTTCATAAATGGTTAAAGTATATTAATTATTAATAACAAATTTACTGCAGTAAAATGCCTCAATACAGTCGACTTCATGGAAAACTTCTTTGGCATTGTGAATTTATATTTGTATAAATTTGTCAATCCAAATTTTAAAAAATTATTGGTCCTAAAAAATAAAAATGTTTAACATTAAAACGATATGGTTATGATACTAAAAGTTTTTTATTTTTAAGCCGGAGTCGCAGATTTTTATCAACTCCGACTCAAATCCTAATTTCGTCCGACTCCGCAGCCTGGATTATACACATTATTAATTATGCTTATAGAAAAGGGAAGAATAATTTAGAATTTTAGACACACTATACCCGTATTTGCTTGGACAGTGTGTGGGAAACCATTTAAGGGGGGGGAACAGTATTTGAACCCTGATCAGTCTATTACCTGCAACTCGGTCATACATGAGAGTGACGCAGACCATGTGGCCAACGATGCATGGTAGAGTATTTAAAGGGGCACAGTATGATCACGTCAGCCCTAATGTTTTTTACAAACTTACCCAGGATAGTATACTTAACTTTACATCTTTTACCGTTTCCAGCCTGTGGCCCGGGTCGGTTTTTTATTATTCAAGCAATCTATTTTCTACTATCAGCTTGCTAGGCCTGTAGTAGATTCATATGTCTTATAATCTAACTTAAGATTAGGACAGGCACAACATCCAGTCCTCGGCTGTTCATTGTGAAAGGTTAAACCCACATCTCACCAATTGATAAATTCTTTGGCCATGCTGAGAATCGAACCCTGGACCCTTAACTCAACAAACAGAAAGACACGCTACCGACTGAGCTAAGATGTCGTATCCCCATGATATAAATTATATTCTCTAGTTATCTGAGCCTTAACACTTAATATTCCGGTGAGGGAAAACTCTGGATCGCAAAGAAAAGACAATGTTCAGGATTGTGTCAATTATAATAGTTTCACTCCAGGCTGGCAAATATTAGAATATATATTTTACTTTATCATTGAGTCAGAAAAAAAAAGTTTACCCTAATTGAAGACTGAATCTTGTATTATCTGCTAATGAGAATAAGATTCAAATATTACACCACTATCTTATTATGGGATTGCACGAATTTTCAACCTCTTCCTAAATACTTTTAAACTAAAACTACTTTAGCTGTATTACTCTTTTCAATATACAAATCATAAGCACCAAGATAATCAAAACAGAATATTGAAATTAATCTCAACACAAAAGTATTTTAAAAGATGGCAGTAGTTTAAAATCATTGTTATAAACAAACTAATATCCATACTGATTACAAATATCATTATTAATTTATTTGTGATTTCAGGAAAACATCATGGATGAAAAAGATGAATCCATTTAGTTCAAAATCTCAAGAACCATCAAAACCAAATCCATGAAAATAAATCGAGTGATAACAACTCTTTAGCCATTGTAATTAAATTATCTTGATCAATTTTTAGATTTAAAAATATGTGTGTTGTTTTATGTGTTATTGTATATTTATTCATGACCTAACAGCTAGAAAAAAAATATCACATTTATTAGAAATGGATGGGAACATTTTTATATCAGGATAGGAATAGTATCAAAAATGATGCTATAGAATAATTTTAGATAAAAAAATGAATAAATATTGAATATTACAAATCAAATAGCTTATTATAATACATTTTTAATGGAAATTATTTTTATTAGTTAATCTTTTTTGAAAATTGTGTTTCGTATTTAACAATTCCCAAACCCCTTAAATTTAACACCTCTGTGATCTCTCCTCTTTATTTGATTCTCAAACAGACTTGCATAAGTGGCAAGCCACTTCCTTCCCCTTTCCCCTCATTACAACGCCCCAAAATATGGCAGTGTATAATATTATCTCTGTCCTCTAAATCTAACAAATAACTGTTGATAGACAGAGCACAATGAGTTGTGCTCTTTATAATTTATTTGACTCGCCACCCGCCTCCCCCTACTCTAAATTTGTCAATGTCGCACACTAATTTTATTTATAACAATAAAACTCATAGGATTGTTGAGGAAAATAAAAATAAAATATTAGCACCGCGTCTTACTACCCGTTCGGGTTATACGTTTTAAGTACTAATTACGCTAATGAATTAGGAAGGTTGAATTAGTGGAAGTGAGCCCGCATTTGCGTGGAGGAAGAGTGATAAACCATTTAGGAAAAACCACCCCAAGTTCACCCGACCGAGATTCGAACCTTGATCTCCCCGTCCTCAGCAGTCTAGCAGCTCAACACGACAAGCGCGTTAGCCAACTACGCCACCGAGGCGGGTGATTGTTGAGGAAAAAAAGCCCTGTTGGAATCTCTCGGTTTTATTTTGGCATGAACCATATTTTGAAACAATGAATCATAGAGTTAAATATTGTGTTAGAACTAAAGGTGTGCGTGGCAATTTCTCGTTTAATGAGGCAGTCCCTTTAACTCAACGACTATACCAACAATAATTGTAAGGGGGTCGGGTGGGCATGCATTTTAACTAGTCGGACCATGTTGGTAGCCTTGTTTTCAAATAAAAAAACACGAGTGAAACAAGGGAGTGCCCTCTCACCATTACTATTTGTGATGGTAATGAAAATGGTCATGTACCAGGGCCTGGAAGTTGATGACATTGCATCTTTTTTTCTGTAAAGTCAATCGCAATGCTAAGTTGTACATAAACACATTTTATGGGACTCCGATATAAAAAATTACACTTTTATTGTGCAATTTTTTCCCATTTTAGGTTTTTTTAAAATACAGTTTATGGCATTTTTTTACAGTTTTTACTCTTATCATGCATTTTATATCATCATTTAGATAAAAATAGTAATTCACAAATCCATTATTTGAATTTACTTAAAGCATTAATTTTCTCTTGTAATTATTAGTACGTCCGGCGTAGCCTAATGTTTTCTGACAGATCAGTACTAAATATGAAAGAAATTAAGAAGGAAAAATACATATATTTTTAGATTCTTGTTTATGTTTCAATGGAAAACCCCAGTGCTGGACAACTGGATAGCTTGGAATTTAAGGAATGTAAGGCCTTGTTTACCTCAGCGGTACAGTCACAATTATTGTTTAGAATGTGGCTGTTATTATTATTATTATTAGCACTGAGTCTTACTACCCATTCGGGTTATACGCACTTACGCTAATGTGTAATGGTAGGGTGATTGTGAGATGAAATAGAGGACCTACAGTTTAACGTGGGATCCGAACCACGGTGGAGGCCTGGCATTCACCACATTCACAAGATGTCTTGTCAGAGGTGAAGGAAGGGTTTGGTAATCAGATTAATCTGCGCCGGGACCGAGGATTGAACCCCGGCCGCTAGCATAGAAGTCCGAAACCTTACCCCTAGACCACCAGGTCACCAATGTGGCTGTTAGTTGAGTAGATTAGTGTCAGTTTAAATTGTATCTCTCAAGCTAGTTGACTTACTACTGGTGAGTTTTAAAATGGGGCCATGCCGCAAAGGCAGGGGTGGAAATAAATAAGAGAGAAATGCTCCCCTAACAGTGACAACATTCACTCGTCCTTGAACTGGTCCGCCACTGCGCAACCCCTAAGAGTTTCATGTTAAGCCTGTTGTACTTTCATATATTTGTGTATTTCTAAGTGAGCAGGATGCCGAAAATTAAACCATCTCAATCCTACCATTTACGACAGTTAAGTTAACGAGTTTGGTGAAAGTGTATTTTCTACAGATGGGAAAAGTATTATTTTGTAAATTGTGCAAATCGACAATTTCAGCAGAAAAAAAGTTTTCTGTTATCACATCGGTCGTGAGAAACATAAAAGTGCTTTAGAATGAACAGCAACAAGAAAATTAACTCAAAGATTGTTGTCCAAAAAGTGCTTCAACCTCTTAAACGAAATCATTTCCTTTTGATCAAGAGTTGTGCGAAGTATTGTTGACAGCTAATACTCCACTCGGAAAAGTAAATCATAGTAAATTTCGCGAGTTTTTAGAAAGAAGCACGAATAATTCTATACCTGATGAATCTACTCTGCGTAAAAGCTATGTGAGCTTGTGCTATGATAAAACACTAGATAAAATATGAAGCAGTGTGTGCGGGAAAAAAATCTGGGTATCATTTGATGAGACATTAGATGTAGAACTCTTGAACTGAATACTCTTGGTCAAACATTTCTCTTGAATACAGAAATCTTGGATAAAGTCAACCACTCTACAATCGGCAAGTTGTTTGATAAATCCATGTTTCTACTTTGGCCTGACGGTATAAAGCACAGTAATGTTCTTTTTGTAAGTGATGTTGCGTCGTATATGGTCAAAGCAGCAACTCTAATTAAAGCATTATATTCTAAAATAAGTCATGTAACCTGTGTCGCTCATGCAGTTCACCGTTGTGCATAGCAACGCAGAATAAGGTAAATATAAGATGTACTTTAATATCTATATCATTCTCACATACCCACAAATGTTCTGCCTATTTTACTATTTTTATTGGGAATATTGCTTACACAATATTTATTAATTTATTTATCCTTTTGCAGGAGTCCCACATTACCTTAGTCGGATAAGAATAATAATTTGATTTTAAATGTATTATTGATTTTTAAGAGCATTTTTTAAAGGGCATTTTTCTTATTTTTGAGAGCATTAATACTCCTTTTTTAAGGCATTTTCGGGGGTTTAAGGGCATCAACTTCTGGGCCCTGGTCATGACTCGTAAACAAACTAGGGGAAGAAAGAATGGAAGCCATTATATATGCTGATGACCTGATGGTATGGGGCGAGAAGGAAGAGGAAATACAGGAACTACAAGAATGGAATGAGGAAGTGAAAAAGTGTGACATGATAGTAATGACAAGGAAGATGGTAAGGCCTAGTAAAGCTATACATTTGGATGGAGTAGAGCTGAGAAAAGTACAGAACATAAAATATCTTGGAAGAGTGATTGAGGCAAAAAATGGAAGTATAGAGGATCTAACGAGAAGACAGCAGGGAGAGACAGTTGTTCTATAAGTGTGTAAGAGACCTGCTATGGATAACGGAAGTGTCCTGGAAGTGTTGTACAGGGAGTACTTTGTACCTATTCTCATATTTGTAGCAGAAACAGGACATTGAATGTAAGAGCAACTAGGAAATGAGGAGCATGTAAGCTGTCATGAGGAGAAAAAAGATTAGGAATGAAGTTATCCGGGAAAGAATAGATTTACAGGGAGTACATGAGATAGTAGAGGAATCAAGACTGAGATGGTATGGGCATGTAATGAAGATGCTGAAGAAAATGATGAAAATGAAGGATGCGAGAAAAAAGATAGCAAGGGAGGAGCAGATAACAGAAAATGTGTGAGTGAGAGGAGAAGAATGGAAGCAATTAAATGAGGAATAACGGTGAAAGAATAGAGGAAGACAGAGACATTTTACTAAATTGACCTGGCCACACAATAAGGTATGTATTTTGATTACAATTTTTTTTTAACAACCAAGGCAGTAAAAATTTAAATATCAATGATGTGTACTATATAATCGATGGAAATAGAATGAGATTGAATTTTCAGAAAATTGAGTCTGTGATTCACCTAAAACGAGGTTTGTGGAAAAAATAAACTCCTGATATATGGTAAGGATTTCATTGAGTAAAAGGTTTTAATTTTGGTATTAAAAGTCGGTAAATAAAACTCATTTTCGAATAAAAATGATTAAAAAAATTACTCAAACTTAAGTGGTATAAATAGTTATATAGATGGAAAAATTATGGCAACATTTTAAATAATTGCCTTTGATCATAATTTGACTAATGTAATAGCCAGATCAAACATATAGTTTACTTCTTTACAAACCGTCTTTGTTAGAGGGATTTTTTTTTTTGTGAACTGGAAATATTGATTTGTTAAAGGAATATTAAGAATAAAGTTAATATAGTAGTGTTGGTACTATTTTTTCAGACAATTTAGGCAAATAACAATATAGTCTGCTACTAATTGCTACTAAATATTAATGTGTTTATAGTTTGGATAGCATTAATTCTAATTATTATTATTATTATTATTAGCACCGCGTCTTACTACCTGTTCGGGTTATACGCACTTACGCTAATGTGTAATGGTAGGGTGATTGTGAGATGAAATGGAGGACCTACAGTTTAGCGTGGAATCTGAACCACGGTGGAGGACTGGCATTCCCCACATTCACAAGATGTTTTGTCAGAGGTGAAGGAAGGTTTTGGTAATCAGATAAATCTTTGCCGTGACCAAGGATTGAACCCCGGCCGCCAGCACAGAAGTCTGACACCTTACCCCTAGACCGCCAGGTCACCCCATTTAATTCTAATTAAAACATACATAACTAACCATTATTCGCATATAAAATGCCAAGTAAAACAATTCCACAAAAAAAAACCTTTGTTCTATTTTGTGTGTGTAAACAATTAAAAAAAAAAATTAAACTTTGTTCTATTTTGTGTGTGTATAACACATTCTAAAATGCTACAATAAACATAAAAATATTTTTATACTAATTTTAATATGCGAGGGAAAAGTTTGTAAAAAACACCACCTCACGATGTTTCGGTGTCCCTCGGGATAAACCAACCTTTATGCTGATGGCTGGAATCGAACCCCAATCACTCAGGTCAGGCACGCAGACTGTTCACCTAATTCTGGAATCTTAATCCAAAAGGTTATACATCACAAGCACAACAAATCCCCGATCAACATGCTAAAATAATTTTATTTCACCTTCTGTGCATTGTACACTGTACAAGACTAGAAATATCATTACATTTTACATAACACCAAGTCTTCAAATATAATTTACAATAGTTACATTATATGAAACAGCATAAACTGGCAAAATGTGACTTAGAAGGCAGGGATGACAATACCAGGGTGATAATACTCATCCCGATATTAGCAAAATTGGCACATTTCATTTAAGTGGTAAATAGAAGACAATACAGTTCAATTTTCATTGAGAAAAACTCTCTTAAAACAGCCTTTTTTTTTGCAATCAAGATTGATAACATTTTCCTATATTATAATGTTAATTTATAGGTATTGGTAATATATATCAAGAAAGAGAGCTGCAGATCACATGACTTGATGTAAGAATGTGTGAAAGTAGAGCCAGTAGCTCTTTCTTGCCGTCAGATATAGCTCTTTTTATGAAAATTGGACTGTATAAGTAAAATATATTATTCTTTAATCTACCTTTTAAGAGAAAAAAAAAATCACAAAGTTTTAAAAATCACCAATGGCACAGTATCATTGACTAATACAATTTACAAGACCATGAAAATGGCAAATTTAAAAAAGAGGGTGTGCAAAGCATCAACAATTTCAACTCGGTTCTTGAATATTTGACAATTTTTCAGACACCTTAGCCGAGTTGATAGCGCGTCTGCCTACTAAACCGAGAGTTTCGAATTATTTCCTGGCATGGCTGGAAAACTTTTAACATTGATGAAATTGTTTTCTTTCAGTGATAAATTAATGACGAGGAGAATAGATGTGTATTTCAGAGTGTTAAGTCAGTTTGTAAATCGTGTGCTGATATAATCATTCAGTTCAAAAATGACACATATCCCTATTCTACTTTGCTATGTAAAATAATTTTTGCCCCATCAATTAAACATTGACAGCTAAAATAATTATGTTAAGTTATTTTTATTTTCCATTATGTTCATTACAAATTAATGTAATTATGTCAAATATCTGTAAAATTGTATTTTATTATTCTAATAAGAACAGGATTTTTGAGTTTAAAATGAAATATGTTAACATCTTTCCAATAAATCATTTTGTTTGTAGTATTTAGTTTCTAAATTTAGATAATGAATAAAATGATAGAGTATTAGGAAAAAAGTAGAACACAAATAAAAGACACTAACACAAATTTACACACACTTCTTCAATATTTCGATGCTATTAAAGCACCTTCCTCAGGAAGTAGTAGTAATTAGACTCTTATAAAAATTCCTGAGGAAGGTGCTTTAATAGCATCGAAATATTGAAGAAGTGTGTGTAAATTTGTGTTAGTGTCTTTTATTTGTGTTCTACTTTTTTCCTAATACTCTATCATTTTATTCATTA
>CABFOV010000587.1:91422-111512 GCA_902141375.1 Timema poppense | reverse complement strand
TTCTTCTGCACTCCCCCCCCCCCCCCCCGAGTTAGAACCTTTTTTTTTTTAGAGAATTTTTCTGGGAAGCAGTGGGTTTGTAACAAAGTCAAACTCGGCCTCTTGAGGCCAAATGAGGAACTACTTGAATAAATAGGTAATAAAACGAATTGTTTTAAATGTTTGGAAATATTCCTTTATCATTTGAAGAGACATTAAAAACACACAAAGAAAGATAAAAGTCAGTTCAATAGCATATATTTCTTTGTGTTTTGTAATGTGTCTCTTCAAATGATAAAGGAACATTTAAAAAATTTAAGATTATGTGTGAGGTGTAATAGTGCAATAGTTTAAGATGAAAAGAAATGAAAAGAGAAGTGTGTTTTCCTATCTAGGTCTAACCTAACTATCCTTTTACGTTGGCTTTCTTCACTATCAATTACGTTACATCACTGTACAGTGTTTCTACACTGAATAATTAAATAGCAGCTCTGGTCTATAAAACTGAGATCAACAAACAGAAGGTTAGTTGTGATGACCACATAACACCCTCTATCTGCAAATCTTGGCGATATCATTGCCAACGGCGGAAACCGCCCGGTCGGTATAGCTCAAATGCGGGCTCATACAATGGAGAGTTACTTTGCACACCCTTGAAACCCGAGGGAAAGATTACATTTTAAAATTATATCCAAACAACTTTATCAAATATAGAATACAAATAGTTCAAAATATTTTTTATTTGTACTAACAATCCGTCATATCTCGGCAGCAAATGAAATATATACTCAATATAAAGAATGCACTCGTAAAATCATAGCACCTTTATAGCTTAGCCACACCAATTGACACCAAACTAAATTAAATATTTAAGACCGACACATATTTTAAATACTTAACACAAACATTCTAAAAAACCACAACCCCAAGCTATTTAAAACTAAATTATTAAGTAGAATTCAAATAAGATGTCTTTAAACCACTCTTTAAGAAATAAAATACTACAAAGAATTAAAAATTCGACTTGACATATAAACACAAAGTTTAACAATTAAATTAGAGAGGCGTTAAATCCTATTTTATCAAAACTTATCTGAATCTCAAATCCAAATCTTATATGTACTAATGTGTTGGGAATGAGCAAGATTAACTTTAGATTAAGTCAGACCATATTTCTTTTTAAATATAATCATATCTCAAATTAGAAAAGAGAATTTCTTAGTGAGATAATTTATTTCCTCATCTGATTGATGAAAGAAAATATAGAACGAATAAGTCAACTTTAACTCGGACTCAACCCTCCACTGGGCGCGCTAGTGTAAAAAGTTATAAAGTAACCCAATTTTTATATTTGTTGGTGTTTTTTTAAAAGGAGGTGGGGTAGATAGCATTCAACCCATGACCTGGCATAAACAGGATAAAGGGAAGTGATGTTGTTGATGATAATAATAAACAAGCTGTAAGATTTATAAGATGACAAAATGAAATTAATTTTACTTTTCAAAAATGCTTAATATAATTTGATAAAAATTAATTTTATCGTTACTTTACATGACCATTTTAAAAGGAAAATATACTTTGTTTTACCAAAACAAAAAACAAATGAATAGTAATTAAACCTCTTCATACCATTTTACCTCTTTTAAATACTCTTATGTGTAAAAATAAAGTTATTCTAATACATAATTTTATTGAATTTGAAGATATTTTGTTTATATGTCAAGTTTTCTTTCCTCTTTATTACTTCTATAGTATCTAGCCCATTAGACTCTAAAAGTCTTACAATATAATTTTGTAATATGTATTTAAAAATATTAAGAGTTGTGAGAAAATGAAGTACTATTAAAAAAAACACACTTAACACATATTTACAAACATTTAAATATTTTGATGCCTTTTAAATACAGGGTTATTCAAAAGTAATGGCGCAAAACCGAAGGCCTATAGTGGGAGTGGTGTCAGTGGTGACCGAGCAGTAATGGACTGAAAGGAAGAAGAATGGCATCAAGTCTTTGCCTGGGCATTGTAAATGCCGCCAACCACCGCTATTGGCGCTTAGTATATTGCGGTGGAATTGATATCCGAGGAGATGCCGGGAAGCGTCTGGGTTGAACTCGACTACCATCTAGACGTCTGCCGTGAAACCAACGGCACCCACATCAAACACCTTTAGTGCTTTTGAAACTTGGAGAGTTTTTATGTCTTTTCATGCCATGACAGTTGTCGTATGTCGGTTCATTTAAGAATAAAGCAGTTTCACTTTTTTACCATTACTTTTGAATGATCCTATATCATTGAAATATTGAAGAGTTTATAAATATGTGTTAGTGATTTTACCTTTATATTTCATTATCTACAACACTTATGGAATTTATTTAATGACATGTTATAACATGCTTAATGCCTAAATACAATTTTTTAGTAATTTATCTTCCTTATTATATAACTTTAAAACTAAATAGATAAAAATATATAATTTTTTAAACATTTCAATATCTCTCGAGCAGATCATTAGCACAGCCTTAAAAGAGACCAATAAGCGTCCCAAAGAATATATATGTTGTGCCTTTCCTAGTTTTAAGTTGGATTATAAGGCATTTGAAGTTAAGAAAGGGCTATCAAACTGGTAGCGGAAAATATATATCTTGAATAAAACAGTGACCCAGGCCTCAGGCTGTAAACGGTAATGGATGTAAGTAAGTACACCCTTTTTGCACCTCTTATAAGTGACGTATCACTGTTATTACACAAACAGGGGTGTATCTAATAGGGCTATTAGCAATTCCAGCAGAAACTCGAATGGCCTTATGGCGGGAACCATTGAACAAAGGACATATGCTCATAAGGACTGTTTGCATTGTTTTGCGGTCTATTATCCGCAACCAAGTTACTTCCCACATAAATCAGAACCCCCCTGTATATTGAAATAGTTTGTAATCACCATACCAGATGGTGTTCTTTCTTTACTGCTTAAGGGGAACTAATGTTGCATGAAAATGTCAATTTTTTCATATTATTATTTAGCACCACGTCTTACTACCCGTTCGGGTTATACGCTTTAAGTACTAATTACGCTAATGGAATAGGAATTGGGAAGATTGAATTAGAGGAATTGAACCCGCATTTGCGTGGAAGGAGAGTGGAAAGCCATTTAGGAAAAAACCACCCCCAGTTCACCCGACCGAGATTCGAACCTCGATCTCCCCGTCCTCAGCAGTCGAGCTCAACACGACTAGCGCGTTAGCCAACTATGCCACCGAGGCGGGTTGATTTGTTTATAAAATGTTTAACTCTTTCTATTTAACATTATAATTTTAGCATATTTAACTAGGATATGATTTGATTCGATAATTATTCAAAATACACAAATTATATTTGCTTGGATCGATTCGATAAAAAAAAAGCTTTGCAGACATCTATAGATCATAAACAAGCATTTAAAAAAATAACTTTATACTTTTTTTTATTTTTATCAAATGTATAAAAAGTTAACTCGCAAAAAGGTTGGTTTTTATATAATTTTACATAAGTTGCAGGGGTCTGTTGATGCAATGAAAAAGATAGTCGAACTTGCATTCTAACTGTTTACTATATATTCATTAATTGAAAAGTAAGTAAAAATAGATAATCAAGGCTGTAGAGATATTTCTGCCACTGAAATTTAGCGATTAAATCAAGAAACTATTCATCAAATCAAACTATGTTTACTGAAAATGTTATTTGCATAAACATCATAAATTCCATTTAAAAATAAGTAAATTGATTTGAAAACTTTGAATTTTCGCATACAAATACCTTTATAGTTTTATTTTGTAAAGGTAAAAATAATTAGGAGCTAAGAATGATTACTTTGAATTCGAAACAAATTTTTGTGCTTTAAAATGGGATTTTTCTCATGTTTTATGGATTCATGGTTTGTGAAAAGTAGGTGTCCTTAATCTTTGGCATCCGCATGGGTACACCTATAGAAATAAATATGTGTAAGAGTAAAACTTGAAAACCTAGTCCTGCTACTATCAACAAATAATTGACTATAATATTAAAGAACACTAAGTTTAACTGACGGTACAGTCAATCTCTCCATCTTCTGGTAAACCCCCGAGCATGAAAGCTACAGCACGTACAAGGTAAGTCATAGTCCCGTAGCTTCCACTTGGAGCGCTGTCGTAAAAGTGCTGACAGACATAAGCTGCTCCGCCGCAAAGAAGGCCACCGCTCAGAGATGTTTCTCTTTGGTCTTGCGGTTTCGCGCAGCAGAGTGTGGCGTCGCCATTAACTTTCATCTGAAAAAGTGACATACAGAAACTTAAAAGTAAATCAATTGATAATCCTTTCATGTACCATCTTCCACATATAATAATATATGTAATGTGATAAAAGAATAATAGAAATCAGTGAGAGAGGAGAGAAAGCGAGTAAAAAGGATTTGATGGAGAGACTTATGTTCCAAAGAGACCTGGCCAGTGGCTGGAAAATGTTTATGGTGATATGTAATAAATAAAACCTGAGATACGAACCTGATCATCCAAAAAGACTTTGTTTGCCTTGTGCACAAAATGTTCCACGACGATAATGTTTCCCAACGTTCCTCCCACATTGTACTCAGAGACCAGAGTGAGGACCATCAAGGCCTCCACGATGAGCTGGCGGTACTCCGGCTGCGGGATGGCATTCAAGGCCGTCTCCACCGCGAGGGCAAACTTCAACTCCCCTGGGGTCATCTGAAAATCAACTAGATAGAATAACGACTCTTCCCGCGAATAAGACTGTTTTAGTATCATTTTCAACCGCGATGGTTTTGGGGTTAAATGCTCCACTCAAGACACGACGGATTTTTCCTGGGCGATAAAAATCTGTAGCACAACTTCCTTTGGATAGGAAGTAAAGTCGCCGTCGGTCTCTTGTCGATTGTGGCTTGTAAAAGAACCCTGGAAAGTTTGTTAGAACACCTCTCCCGGCAAAATTGGTAGACCCTTTCGCTCTTGCTCATGGAAACTCTAGTGTGCTGATTTAATCGTATGGTCCAAAAATTCATATTAATTAAACCAAATTTAATATTATTATGTAGTAAGCCCGTGAAGTCAATATTTTCATTTGTGACTTAATTATCTTTTTAGCACCTCTTCTCACTACTGTTTGGATTGTACACATATGTTTTAATTATACTAATGTGTTGGCGATTAGGAAGGTTGAATTTAGAGGAAGCCTACCCGCATTTGCATGGAGAAAGTGGAAAGCCAATTANAAAAAAACCTCAGCACACACAAACCGACATTGAATCTCGATCACCTTATCTTCGGCAGTTTATTTCATTGCAAGAGTAGCATCTAAGACCACGCGACCACTAAAGCGGGTCTGATTAAAAGTGATTAGGGTGGAAGGACAGAAGAAAATGGAGACATTTTACTAAATTGACTCGGCCAGAAACAGTTCATGCTGAGTAGAAGCCGATAAATTGTGCCTTACCTCTTGAGTGAGATTCTGGGGAAGAACTCTTCCTTCTATGGCCAAGCCTTGACACTGTTAAAAAAATAAATATAATAATTAATAAAGAGTAGAGGTGTACTGATGCAGATATCGATGAATCGTAATCAAGTAGTTATTAGTGCATTAGCAATGAATAGTAATCGCCGATTATCATGTCAATTAATCAGTTTTTTTATTTTTTAAATATTCCCACCTTAGTAACACAGCAAATGTACTGTATTTTAAATGTTAGAAAAAAAGATTAATTCATACTGTATCAGGGTATACAAATAAAAAACAGTTCAAGCTGAATGGGGGATTGGCTGACATCTAAGTCTTGACTATAATTATTACGGCCCTTAGGTCAGGTCATGGCAGTCAACCAATCTCCTGGTAAATCAATGATAAACAGTTCATGTCGAACAAAGATTGGCCAATGTACAAGTCTTGACAATATATACAACCCTCATCATATAATCCCCATTACAAATAACCATGGCTAAGCAGATGGACACGTGGGAGATTCTGACCTTCTCAAGCACCCCCCAGACACGAGGGTAGAAGTCCCGAGGTACCCTGTTGAGGGCCCCGTCAAGCCTTCTTCGACGCAGCCACTGCCCTTGCCTCTCGGGCCCCATCTCGTCTGAGCCATCGGCCGACTCGATACCTAGCAGGCCACCGATCTGAATTTTCTACAACACAGAGCCAAATGGTACAGTGTTAGGCTCTTCCTCTCGACAATACTACATGCCTCCTAATTTTACCAAACAAGCCCCGCCGTGGCCAAGATATTTAAGATGTTTTCCTTACACACTGACCTATCACCTCACATTGTTTTACAATACAAAGTGGGGGTTCCAAATTTAAACTTTACTAGGAAGCATACAACTTATTCAGAACCAACTGACATCAGGAGGTTCCAGGTGTTAATAAGAATCGGGTGCTAAAGAACAGATTTGTGTATGCATTTGTAGCGATTATCTTACTTTATCACATTTTTAATTCTAATTTGTGATTTTTTAGGTGGGTGCATAGCTTCAAAACTTGACTTGGCTCCGAAAAAAATATAAAATTAGACTTCTTTAAAAGAAAAACAATTATGAAGCTTTGCCAATGAAAATAATGAGTGCTAAAATATTCAATTCATGTTAAATTATCGCCAATCTGCTACTGGGTGTACTAGAAATTAATAGTCACGTGGAAAAATAACTTTATTTATTAGTTAATAATAAAATATTTCAAAGAATTGTCCAATAAATCATTTTCTATACAATTTTATTGCATAAAGTTACTCAAATAAGCACAATTTTATGTATTCTATTTAAGTCCGCTTCGAAATGAAAAAGCGGACTTCCCACATGCATATGATTCTGAAATAAGATAACGAATTTACATAAAAATGGCTTCCAAGCTGAGAAGTATTTAAAGTAATAACCAATTTTTCTTACGACATTAATTAATCTTCATATTTTAAAAACTTACTTTGCTTACACGGCTAGACTTGCAGCTTACTATCGAAAAATTACCACGGCCAACTGGAAAAAAAAAGTATGTACATTTATTTCTTTTTTTAACGACATAATTAAGGAGCTTTACCAATAAAAGTATTGAGAGCTAAAATATTCAATTTATGATCAATTAATTCCACCCTGAAATGTTGTATAGTTCCAAATTAATATCCATATGGGATAAAAACTGGAGTAATTGATTTATAAGTTGTGATAGTAACTTAATTTATCATATTAAAATTTAATATCATAAGCAATTGTGCATAAAAATAGTTCTAAGTAATGTTGGTGTATAAAATTATATATTAATAACTACAACATAATGTTTTTTCAATCATAAAAATAACTAACAAAAATATTATGACTATGATTCGGCTTTAAAAATATTTTATAAATTCGATTCGGGTTTGCTTCGAATTGAAAAAGTGGAGAAATGTTAAAATAATATATATATTGAGGAAATAGAATCAAAGAAACATTTTTCATTTGTTTGAGGTATTTAATGTGCACTTTCTGAACGAGTGATTACATCAGTACACGACTTAAAAAACTAGCTTAAATCTAAGTCAGACACAACATACAACTCGCCGGCCGTTAATTTATCAATGTGAAAGAGAGAAACCCACATTTTACCAATGATAAATTTTTTAGCCATGCCAGGAAACTATAGCCTGGGACCCTTATCTCAATAGACATAAACACTAGCGACCTAGCTAAGGGGTTGGACATTAAATAAACAAATAAATCGAGGTTAAAATTTAAGAATCAGAATAATAAAATGTGGATAAAAACATTTCATGCAACTCACCACTACTTATAGCAAACTCCTTGCCACTGAGAATATGATGTAGCAAGTTTTTCATCTCGAAAGGCGACAGGTTGAGAAGGTGCTCCGATGCTTCTTCGCCAGAACAAACCAGTGTACGAGACAGCTCGGTCGCCATCACCTTAAAACAAGGCGCCAAAACCTCGCATTACACAATGTCACTCTTGAGCCTTGCTCTACTCCGCCTCTTCGGGATATCCACCTTCAATTACAATAAACGAATACGGATAAGAAAGGTAGAATTTTAATAAAATATACCCGAATTTGTGCGCAGGGACAATGAGAAACAATATAGGAAAAAATTCCATAACTTCTCGTCACCAGCCAACTAAATAAGATGAGCTTGAGGTTTAGTATGCCTGTCCACTGATGTGTCACTAAGTATTTATATGAGGATCAGCAACATCACCAACATACTAAAAATGTATACCCCTAGGTATTAAAAAAATATCTCTACTTGTTTTTGTTTTTTTTGCACCATGTCTTTCTACCCGCATGGGGTATACACATAAGTACTAATTACACTAATGTGTTAGGGATGAGGAAAGCTGGATTTAGAGGAAATGCACCTACGAGTGTGTGAATGTAGAATAGAAAAGCCTGAGTTCACAAACTCTGCCTTAGACCATTCAACTACCAAAGCGGGTCTCTCTTTAATTAATTTCCCTTTTGTAAAGTATTTAACTTTTTAAAATAATATTTATCGAATAAGTATGAGTGTACCGATGCAGCTATTGACCATACCAGATACTTCGGTTTGAATCCTCGATTAAATATATGCTTTAAGGCAGCACTGTAGTGCTCTCCTCCATGTGGTGATAACTTAGATGGGGGAAAAAAACAACCTAAAATCTCATGAAATTCATTCAAGTGAAGAGTCAAAATTGTGTTTAACACTACACTTTCAAGTTTTTGTTATCGTTATAGATATTGGTGATTCAGAAACAATTTGATGAGTGGTTAAGTTGGTACACCTACCTGAATGATCAACCCGACACGCAGCCGCAGCATCTCGTTGAAGAGCATGGGTTCGGTTCTGATGAACATGGCCAAGTACACCAACAATTCCTGTATTTAAATAGGAGGTAATATTAATCAAAATATGTTGTTTTCACTGTCAAGTGTCAACGCTCCTCACCATCTGTTCAGGTTATTTTTTTGGTTATACACATTAGGATGCGGAAGGTAGAATACAAAGGAAGCCCGCATTTGTGTGGTGGGAGGGGCCCATACACGAATCATAGAAAATCTCAGATTCGGATTAAAAATTCTGAGCATACACAAATGTTTAGAAAATTTTTCATTATTATGAACGATCATGTAGAATTAAAAAAAAAATAATATATATATATAAGTTTTTAGCCTTGTCTCACCAAACTCATATATATATAAAAAAGGTAAACGTACTTGTGTGAGCATGGCAGTACTCTCGTCGTCTCCGTAGGCCTGGTGAATCAACGTGCGCAGTTCCATCTCGGGTAAGGGAGCTGTGATGGTGTGCTCATTGGACGGGGGCATGCCGACTGTCACCTAGGTAGGGCAGACAATTGAACGGGGGGGAGTGGTACTATCCTTCACAAAGTCGTAAGATAGGGGTGTGCCAGGTACATTTTTTTACAAAAACCAAATCCCAATATGTTCTCTAAGCTGAATCAATGTTCATATAATTATTCTAATAGATTAATTTGTACTAGAGATACTTTTAAGTAGAATGAAGGTCTGAATTAGAGATTTAGATTTGTTAAAATATTGGATTCAACCAATCTATTTTTCATTGGATAGAAAATAAAAAGTTCTGACCTGCTTCTGCCTGACGAGCAGGTCCGTGACGGCCTTGGCGAGGTCCTCCACCCTCTTACCCAGCATGCCCGCCGAGTGACGGACAAGCCCCCACAGCTTCTGCTGGCAAGCCTTCTCATAAAGCAGCTTGAGGAGGTCTTTGACGGTGACGGGCTTGCCGTCCACAGTGGTCCCCGTGATGAACGCCAGCCCCTGGGTGTCCACCAGGTACTGCAGGATGTCTCCTTGCTCCTCCAACTGCTCTGTCTCCCTCAGCATACCGAGCAGTTCCTCCACCTCTGTTGTAGCGTACTGGGTCTCTGATGTGTGTCTGGCATGGACCAAAAACTATTATTTTTAAATATTGTTCTTACATACATCTCCCTTGGCGGAATTATTTAACGCATGGACTCACCCTTTACCATGCCTGGTGCCCTACATGACCATTCAACGGTTTGAACCGGCTTCTTCAAGGTGGTTTGGCCATGTCTTAAGCACAACACCCTTACAACTACAGTCCAATTTTCATAGGAAGAACCTTATCCCACAACTAGAAGAGTTACTAGATCTACTTTTATGTACTCATATGCCAAGTTGAATGACCTGCAGGTGTAGCTTATGATATTTATTATCGATACCCATAAAATAACACTAGTAAAACTTGCTTCAGTGACAGCACGGTATAAGGTGTCACTCTCACTATAGACTGGCCTGTCTATGATGGGGAGATAGGGGTTCGAAGCCTGGTTGGGTGCACAGAGGGTGGTTTTCTCTAAATGTTATTCCACTCTCCCTCGATGCAAATGTGGGTATGAATCCTCTAAATTCAACCATGCTACTGACTGATCTAGACATGCTACCAATTGATCTAAACATGCTACCAACTGATCTAGACACGCTACCAACTGATCTAGACATGCTACTGACCGATCCACACAGACTACTTTTGACAAAAAACTACAGTAGAATGGTTTTGAATACTTTATTAAAGTGTTAAGAGCGTCCGAATCGTTCATGACTCACCTCTGTCGAGAAGAGTTGCCTTGTTTCCACAGCGGCATGGTATCCTCGGGAGACGGAGAACGGGCAGAGAGCCTAGCGAGGGGGTCTATGTCGGTCAGTACTTGAGAGGGTAGCACCAGCGATGGTCTCCTATCGTCACAGTGTCCAAAACCGTCGGCTGCAATCCACGTCGTAAGGTTTATCAACTCACAGATGATGATAATTTTAAATGGATATGATAACCAACAATTTATTTGGTATACTGTAGAGAATTTAATTTTATGACTATAAAATTTGGGATAGATCCTTTGGATCCTAGAAGCCTTAAATCCTTAAGGATACCCAAAATTCGTAAAATATATAAATACAGTCAACTCAGTTGTAGTGAACAATGAACTACATTGAAACTATTTCATTGGTCCCAACCCACATACATTTCAATGTGAGGTAAAGTTATTACAAGTTAATCTATTAGGGTCGGGAACAAAACTTACAGTGTACTTAAAAGTGTATCTCATACCTGACCAGCTTTTGAAACCCATGATTAATAAACAACACCCTCCACTAATTGGAATTCAAACCAGAGCTCAGAGGTGGATAATGTCATCGTCTGGCAGATAGATACCTCAGTGTTTTGAGGCCTACAGGTGAAAATATTATCTTAATATTATCTCACCCTCCATTGAAATGATGGATCTCGTCTTTTTGATGGCTCCTCTCACAGACATTTTCCTCTTGAGCATTTTACCCTTCCGCACGACCGCCCGGTTCAGAAGCTGGGGACGGGGCACCAAAGATTTGAGGAGGTGATCTTCAAGATATTTCTGAACTTGTGGGTTTAGACCTGAGACACATGTTTATATTAACATCGAAATAACATACAAAACTAAAGGCCGGTACACACAGAACGCTAAGCTAAGCTATCCTTGTTACGCCTCATTATGTTTTTCCGATTGCTGGCCGGGCAATTTTTCCATCTCCCATCTTGAACCATCTTACGTTTCGCATGCGCATAACACAGCTTGGGCTCCGTATTGAACCGACACAGTGCTGGTTTGGTGAAAATAATTGTTCAGTTTCTTTCACGTGTATTTAAGTATTACTCTATTTAGGTTTTATATCTAATAAATGTTTTTATATCAAAATGAAAGTGTTAATTGAGCAAGTCAAACTTACACCTCCTAAGTGTTCTTTATCTTTCAAAAAAACTGCTAACAGCAGCATCTTTTCTTCCTAAGTACTATCAGCTGAACTCAAAACAAGACATTTTGGAGAACGCCATCATAACTAAACTTCACTGGAATACACCGGAAAGAAATAACACTGAATTAGGGAGAGAAAAGGGGGACTATAGCTTAACTTAGCTTAGCAATGAGTGTGAAACCAAACTGACAAAGTCTTAGCACAGCACAGCTTAGCTTACCTTAGCCTAGTATTCTGTGTGTATCGGCCTTTATGTGTAAGTGTGACCAAGATGATTTAGTTTCTACACTAGTAATATTAAAGGAAAAAAAGCTTACGATCTGGTAGACCTTCTTCTTGACTACCAAGGAAGCTCAAATTTGTTATGCAGGATGTACTTAGGAACTCATTAAGGTTTCCCAGTGTTACCCTGAAAAAAAAATATATACTCATTATTTCACAGTAAATGAGTTCAATGAAAAGCAATATTTAGAATTATTTTATAAATGGCATTGTGTCAGATATTGAGGATGGAAAAGGAGATTATATATAGATATTACTGTTTCTAGCCTGTGGCCTGGGTGGGCTTGCTAGGCCTGTTGTAGTTTCGTATGCCTTATAATCCAACTTTAGACTAAGACAAGCACAACATCCAGTCCTCGGCCATTAATTTATCAATGTGACAGGGTAAACCCATATTTTCCTCAATGATAGATTTTCGGCCATGCCGGGAATCGGACTCGGGACCATTAGTTCAGTGGGCAGACACGCTAACGACTGAGCTAATGTGTCTGGACTATATCTATATATAAAAGAGATAGAAATGAAATATGTAGAAAAAACCCACAAGGGAGACCAAGAAAGAGATGGGAGAAGCAGATGAGAGCAAGTATGCAGATGAGAAGAGAAGAATGTGTTATATTTCTACAGGGGGGGAGAGTTTTCTGGTAGGTTGTTGTGAAGGGGTGTAGTTGATGTATGTTGGTCTTCGTGGTGATGTTTTTCTTCGTCTTTTTGGTCTGTTGTGAATTTGGCCAGTCCAGTTATGGCCAAGAGGGTGGATGGAGGAGGGGTGGTAAATGGTTAGTGGGAGAGGTCTAGTCTATTAGGTATGTGGTTGTTTGTGTTGGGTAGGGTCTTCATTTGAGGAGGAGGGTATTGTATGAAGATGCGGGTACACTTCCTATAAACTGAACTTTCCTCTCACTAACATGTAGGTTAAGACTTAAATAAGTTGACTTAGAACCTTATAAAATTAATTTATAACCTGAGCATTTAATAAAGTGGTTAATGTATTATGTGAAATTGACAAGCACTAAAATGTACAAGTGAAAAATTATATAAAATTATAATGCATCAACTAAAAATATAATATACAATATAACATGATATGAACAATGTTCTTAGTCCCGATTTGTATCGAAATTAAAGAATAAAAATTAAGTTAACATCTGCCAAACTGATTTAGAAAATTAGTTGAAGTATTTATATAGTGTTGAATGATCTAAGTCTTATCTGTGTTTGTGTCCCATTACTCCCTTTTATATTATTTTTTTACTTATCTAGTGAGTGACTTGGTGGTCTAAGGGTAAGGTGTCAGACTTCTGAGCTGGGGGTCCAGGGTTCAATTCTCGGGCCCGGCACAGATTTATTTGATTGCCAAACCCTTCCTTCACCTCTGACAAGAAATGTATTAATCACAACTTGTGAATGTGGGAAATGCCAGGCCTCCACCGTGGTTCGGATCCAACGTTAAACTGTAGGTCCTCCAGTTTGTCTCACCATCACCCTACCATTACATATTAGCGTAAGTGCGTATAACCCAAACGGGTAGTCAGACGCGGTGCTAATAACAACAATACTTACCTTGTGCCGTTGATGTAATTTTCATTGTTGTAATCATGGCTAAAGGTATCTTGTCATCCTCTGTATGAATATAAAAAATGTACATTATTAATATCATATTTCAAGGAAAGTTTATGAACTTTTTTAAATTTAATGAAAAAGATTCTTTAAATAATTCGATTCAAATTTAAGATATTATTTTATAGAAAAGAGTCCTCTAAATATTTTCTTTTGTCTGATTAAAAAAAATTATAGCTTTACCAGACTGCAATCTTAAATTTAGCTAAAAATTCAATTGGAGCTATCATAACTAATTTTTTTTTAAATTATAATTCTTAAACACTTTGCTTTTGCATGGATATATTACAGAAGTTCAACAGAAAAATATGAGTGTATTCACAAATATTGCTTTAAATTACTCAAACTCGAATAAAACTCGATGATATTATTCAAACCAGGGATGTAAATCTTGCAATCTTTAATGATATTTGAGATTCAAAGACTCGAGAAAATTTCAGATTCGAGCAGCAAATCTTAAAAAATAAAATTGTTTTCAATATTTCAAGGAAAATTTGTTTTAGAGCTCTAAAACTATCTAATGATGGTTCAGAATCAATATAATTATAGCATAGGCTCGACAACCAGGCCTCAGACCAGTAATTTAACACTTAACTGAATGTATGAATGTTATAATGAATGGTGAATTAACCTCGTATGTGTAGTTACTATTTCTATTTTATATTATTCCATTATATTTATAGTTTCTCTTATGTTCAACACTTTTTTAAAAGATTTGGATTATAATAAATGACAAATAGGCTTAGTTTCAATCCCAGAAAATATTTATCTAAAATAATGTCACTAGTCAATTAAAACAAGTGGAAAATACAAAAATACAAAAATTGGACAAAGGCTAAGAGAACGAACATAAACAACAACAAACAAACATAAAAAACAGGTTCACAATTTAAAATGAAATTAAAAATAATATTTCTATACCAAGATAAAACATAAGTTTGAACCAAGGTAAACATAAGGATCTAGTCACACAGGATTACTATAACAATACAATTAAATAGATTAAAAATATGTTCCTTCTAGTTGAACTAATCTAATTAAAACTTGAGGTCAAAATATATAAAAAGTTGCTTGTATTTTTATTATTATTTTATTTGTTTGAGGTATTTAACGTGTACTTTCTGAACCAAAGCACACAATTTCTATGAACAAGAGTGAAAGAGCCTACCAAATTAGCTGGGAGAGGTATTTTCGCATAACTGCCAGGATTCTTTTACTCGACACAATCGACATGGAACCGACGACTTTACTTCACTTCTGAAGAGAGTTATGCCACGGATTTTTACCTCTCAAGAGAAATCTGTCTACTCTAGCTGGGTTCAAACCCAAGAACAACGGATCCTGGGCGAGCACTTTACCCCAAGACTACCGAGGTTAATAAGTTGCTTGTGAAAGTATGAATATGTGAATAATTTTTTATATTGATGGGTGAAAATTACAAACAATTGTATAAAATGATTAAAATGCAGTCAAGAAAAAATAACTTATAATTGACGTTTTCAATGCATAAGCAAAATATATTTAAAAAAAAAACACTCACCAAACAAATTAATTACTAAACCGGTAATAAATAATCAGCCACCATTCCGCCGATTGCTTATGCCAATCCATTGAACTGAACTAGCTTGAAAGTACTGTAGACTATTTTTATGTTGGCAATGGTAGACTAGCCTTAATTTTTATTAACATTTCTTATGAATTTAATGAAGATAAAATTATTTTTATTCAAAAATTAACTAACAGCATAATACCCGTGTGATAATGAAAATAAGCTAAATGATCACCATTGGTGTTTTGTATGATCAGTGTCAGCGATCATTATGAAGACGTCGGCAATCTGTATGATCAACATCGGCAATCTGTAAGATCGGCATCAGAGATCGATATGGTCAGCAATGGCAGTCTGTATGATCGGCATTAACCCGATTGATAAAATAGTTGATTGACTCAGCCCTAATATTATTTATCTTTAACTATTGTTTACACTTCTTTATTCAGACGTTTATTTGAGCAAAATTCCTTGCACACAATATGAACAGAGTATATGGACAAATAATGGAGAGTTTCTGACGATAACAATAATTATAGGTAATGCATCGCCCATACTCTTTCAAGTAACAACACCTTTAACTGGTTGATTTCTAGTTTAAACGATCAACAACCAAGACCCATTACTAGCTACAAACCACACTTGAACCATGCCAAAACAAAAAATTGATTTTAAAAGTGCTTTAAAAATAACGTTTGGCACAATAAATTTCACAAACAAGGTCCTTACCAAACCACACAAAACATAATGTATTAATAACTACCTAAATAATTAGTTCAATAAAACCAGGTTAATGTTATAGGATGCAAAACATTCCAAAATAATCAAAAATTACTCAAAGAAATGAATCTAGTCTCTTATAAACAAAAATTAAAATAGCTTAGAATACATTCACCAGCATATATTTAAAAGTGATTTGGTGTTATATATATATATATATATATATATTTTTATTGTATAAGTATGAGGAACATAAATAGAAATGATAATTGTCCACAGTGGCGGCTTTTGGCCTAATAGGTAGGGACCGGGTTCTGGGAAGTGCCTCACACACACATATGCACACACACATACACACAAACACAGTGTGTCTGAGGTCGAGTCAAGGGTGGATTGGGGATGGAGTAGGGAGGGGGGAAGTCGTTAGCAAATAACTAAGCCAACCTTAAAATTATTTTAATCATTTTATTGAGGATATAATGATAATTAAATACAAACAAATAATGGTGATCATCAAAGATAACAATTTCAGGGTGTCCAGCCAAACTATATTTTAAGATTGTGACTTTTCCAGGTTGTCCAAAGACAGTTTCCAACTTTTCCAGTCACTATGTAATCAAACATTATTTTATTAAGATCATATTTAGATGTAATAATATTTTTAGACATATTTGCATTTTGAAATTATGCCACTATATGAAAGGGTTAAAAAAAAATCCATTGTGTAGTGTGAATAAAGTCAGTTTCAGTGAGAGCATATTGAGCCATTAAAATATCAACTTATAACAGTACAGTTTAAAATTGTTGTGAGACATATTCTTTTTAAGTTTCTACTTCCTAGAAGGTAATCGAATTCTCAAGCATGCGCATAATCATGACTAAACTTTGGCTAAATATGCGTGTGATAGGGATCGAAAGCTAACATGAAAATCAAATGTTGACTTTTAAGAAATGAGATTAGTATGCTTGACAGGGACATTTGCTTTAAGAGAGATTCGCGGTGTGTATTAACTGGAAGAAAAATGTTATTTTTAAGATTGTAAATAAAAGTTGCTATTTTTTTTAAAGGTGAATATGTGAAAATTCCAGAAATTAGATAAAATTCCCTGATATTTCCCTATTTTCAAGGTGGCTAGACACCCTGAATTTTTCAGTTAAAGTTTTAGATCGATGAATTTTGGAGGAATGTGATGTGTTCGTTAAGGCTTTGTTTGACTATAATATTTAAGTATTAACTAACATATCTGATCTACAACAGACCTAACATTAGTGAAAGATTCAACCACCAAGCGCTGTAGTCTACATATATGTCAGATGAGACCTGGAATCACTGTTAATGCTATTATTTTACAATCGGGTTCGATTACATTTATTTCCAACCCACAAAATCATAAATTTATCTCCTGTTGTCTGCTTGCTGTGGCTATAAATTTGAAGAAAAATAATATAACTGATCAAAACCCATCCGCCATAAAANCAAAAAAAAAAAAAAAAACCAGATCCAGCCAATTTATAAAATTCTGGAAATGAATGTATTTGAATAGAGTTTAATTAGAAAGATTGTGACAATTCAACATTACCTAACTGATTGGAATTAGCCAGCATGGTAACGGTCGGCCTGCCAAGCATATATCTCCAGTTCATTGCCAAGAAGCCCAAATCGCTCTTGAAATTGCTCACCATCAGTTCAATGTCGTTTACAGTGTAATACTGCTCCTGATCCACATTCTAAAGTGACGGCAAATGCACGACAACGAGGGAAGAAAAACACAACTCGTGCATTAGTAGGAAAATATACAAAAAAAAAAAATCCCTGTGAAACAAATTTTGTTATAGTTTAACAGTTGTCTAGAAAACTCCTTTAAATTGTATATGTTATATTCGGAAAAAGGTACAGGAAAAAGGTCTAGAATCATTTAAAAGGGTACAAACAAAATAAGGGTTTTACGATTAAATGGAGAACACATTTACACTTCATTGCTGCCATTGTAAAATAAGTTAATGGCTCCTTCTTGAAGAAAATCAATCGTTAATAGTTAATACCCTATCCTCAACATAGGTCACAGACACTCAACCTCTTGGTTAAAATGGTTGTGCTCCTTTTGGCAGCTTGAGTCTTTCAACACTAGGATCGCTGCGGTCCTTTAGCCCTATCATAACCCAGCAGTGACAATAGTGAATCCCAGTGATGAAGGACTCAAGCTGGCAAAAGGAGTGCAGCAAAACCCCCCGTAAGGTGGAGAGATTGTTTCTTACTTGTTTGTGACCTAGGTTCATTCTATCAAAACTCATCAGGAGTGAGTGTGAAATGGGCAACACAACTTTATAAAAAAGGGAGAAAGAGGAAATCAGTAAGGAATACTGGGACGGTAAGTTCTTTAGTAAGTTGCGTTGTGCATTACACACTCCCTCCTGATGAGTTTCGATAGAATGACAACATAGGTCGATGGATTGGGCGGTGACGATCGATTTTCTTCAAGAGGCAGCCATATCCTCTTTTTCCGGTGGCGGCAGTGTAAAGTGTGGAGTGTTCTGTTCTTTTCATTGTTAAAAGTCATATTGTGTTTGTTTACTTCTATGTGTTTCCATCCTCATTTCCCATACGTTGTCCAATATGTAACAAAAAATACCTAAAAAGTTGGAAAGAAGTTTTCATTTAAGAAATATTTTAGATTTAAATATTTCAGCTAAATATAAATACATTTGTTAAATGAATAAACGTTCTATATAAATGGGTTCTTCATATTTTAATCTAATGTTACGAAACTCATTGGTTTGAAATTAGGTTTAGAAAATATTGACTAATTCGGATGGTGGGGCTAGCACAAGTGTCGTAAATTTCTTTATTGTTGTTGCGTGCTACTGTCGTCTACTTGGTAAAGGTATGCAAAACTTTACAAAGTCAAAGGCTAACACACATTCAATTCAACTTTGACACTGACAATTTTCTCTGTATATTTGAAACATAATTTTCAAACATTCTAAAATCTTTTACAAATGTCAAACATCAGAAATTACTTCCAAATAAGGAATATCTTTAGTTTAGAGCTATTTCAAACTGTTAGATTTAATATATTTTTTAATAATATCATTAGCTTTAAGTTGGAGCGAATATAAAATTCAATTTTCTTTTGGTAATTTTCACCAACCAACTTGCAACTGTAGGGCATTTCGTCAAGAGCTTTGAAAATTTGTACAATATTTTTTTTTTTCTTTACTTACCTCTAGCTTAAAAGTCTCATGTTTGTGTTAGGTTGAAACATATGGCAAGTTTTGATTTTAAATTCATCTTCTCTTACTATGTATCTGTATATATTTATAATCTAAATAATTGAAAGTTAGATAAAATTAATCTTTGACTTAATCAGACTTTGACTTTTTTTTCTTTCATTATACAAGTTTCATTGCATGTGAAAAGGTGATATTTGAACATCTCTAATGGTTAGTAATGTTCACATAATATTAATTCTAATATCACGCTAATTTAACCAAAAAATCTATGTATCATAGAGCTACCAAACAAATCACAATACCAAATACACTTGTAAACTAGCTCAAACATGACCTTTGTGTTCTTGTTCAAATCAAACATGGCCGCATTAAGAATTATTTACTACTTACCTTTTGTGTTGTTGTATTGCAAACACATTACAGTACAATATATAAATAAATGAATCTGGATCAAGATAAGAGAACATCTAAGAAAATTGAGAATCAGAATCAAGAAAAATAGGAATCGTGGCATCTCTAAGGATTTTAAAATAAAGTAACTAAAGAAGAAAACATTTCCCTTTCCAATCAATCATCTTCTTGAACCAAACATTAAAACCATCCCAAGAGTAAAAAAAAACACACACCACTCATGCTGAAAACGGGTTAATATTCTTGCTAGGGTTGAAACCATCACAATGCACCCCACAACAAGTATCAATCAGAACTAGCACATCGTCGTGTACCTAGGTGTATTCTCCTCATGGCCATCACGACCAAAGGCCGGCCGAGCATGTTTTGCCACGAAGACTTCAAGAAGTAAATTTCACTCTTGAATATGTCAATCATCAACTCGTAATCAGAGGCGACGTAGAACCGAGTCAAGTCTGTGATCTAGGGCACAGTTTAAAAATAAAAAAAAGGAAAAAATAAAGGGGGGGGGGGG
>CABFOV010000587.1:47632-91362 GCA_902141375.1 Timema poppense | reverse complement strand
AAATAAAGTTGGAACTAGGAAGTTTTTTATTTAATATTTTAAAGAACCAAAACTTAAAATATAAATTGAGGAATAGTTATTATAGTTTGTAGCTCTGACAGGTCGTTTAACTTTGCTTCCCTAGGACACATTTATAATATAAATGACAAGGGCGGATTTACAACAAAGTAGGATGGTCAAGGCTCGGGGCGGAGAATCGGAGGGAATGTCGGTAGTCACTAACTGCAACCTAGCTGCACGGTGTACCTTAGTGTTACCAACATCAATCCTACCCTTTTGAACCTCCTTCCAAGATATTAATTAGATAACATCTGAGGAGTAAGCTGGGAGTGACAAGGATGGAAAAGGTAAGGGGGGAAATGAGGAGGGAGAGAAAGAGAGATAGACAGAGGCAAATAAAAACAGAAAGAGAGAGAGAGAAGCAGAGTGAGTGAGAGAGAGAGAAAAAACATAGACAGACAAAGCGAGAGAAAAACAAAGAAAGAGACAGAGAGAGGGAGATAGACAGAGGGATATAGAAAGAGAGAGAGAGTGAAGGAGGAACCCCTGCAGATAGGATAGAGAAGGAGATATTGAGGTGGTACGGACATATAAAGAGGCTGATAGAGAGGAGGATTCCGAGGAGCATGCTCGAAATGGAGGTGGCGGGCAGGAGACCAAGAGGAAGACCCAGGCATAGACGGATGAAGGGAGTGTGGAGGAGTGTGGAGAGGAGAGGTTTGGACCGGCGTGGTGGAAGAAAGGTGGTGGGAGCACAGAAGTAAACAGAGAGGCTCATGTCCGAAGGAAAGATGGCGCCAAACGGCTCTATTGAATTAAACAGTGAAAGGAGGATATAAGGGCAAGGTCAACAAACTTACCAGAAAACTGTAGGCCTCAAAGTTCACAATTTAAAAACACAACAAAACACATAATTAAGGAATGTTCAGGGTACTACATCAATCTCCTACTTCAGCAGAAGAGAGAAAAACACAGGACTACAACTTTCCGTGTGTGTAATGTGTAGGCCATCTTCTTTTCAATGTCTCATTGAATATTTTTATGTTCAGATAGTATGACATTTTTGAATAGTCATTCCTATCGGATAGTTTTTTAAAAATCTATTTAAAAAAAAAAAGCTTTTCAAGATAATATTAAGGTACCGTGTCTCATAAATCCTTATTAATAGAACCTATTGTAAGATTCTAGACAATTCGAATGGAAACCATTACAATCTTCCAAGTGCAAAGTTCGATCTAGATTCTGTTCTATTACAACTCCCCAGAAAATAGTTATTTTTATATATTGCTTATCTGGGCTCCTCATATAGTTACATTAACGAAGCAAGGGAAAGGAAGGTAGGATTTAAAGGAAATGTGTCCTCATATGGATTATTATTAGCACCGCGTCTTACTACCCGTTCGGGTTATACGCACTTACACTAATGTGTAATGGTAGGGTGATTGTGAGATGAAATGAAGGACCTACAGTTTAACGTGGAATCCGAACCACGGTGGAGGCCTGGCATTCCACACATTCACAAGATGTCTTGTCAGAGGTGAAGGAAGGGTTTGGTAATCAGATAAATCTTTGCCGGGACCGAGGATTGAACCCCGGCCGCCAGCACAGAAGTCTGACACCTTATCCCTAGACCGCCAGGTCACCTCCTCATATGGAGATGTAGGAAAAAGACAGCAAGGGAGATTGATAAAGAGATGGGAGGAGTAGATTACAGCACGTGAGCAACCAAGAGGAGAAGAATTAACACAATTAAAAGAGGAAGAATGGCTGAAGGAGAGTGGAAGATGAAGGAATTCTACTAAACTGAACTGGCCAAAGGCCGGAAACATATGTTAATAATGGAGTGCACATTAGTACAATGTAGTATGGTTTATAATATGACAATGATATAAAATTAGCGTTTATTTTAAATACGAGGATATTGCAGAGAGAAAATAATTTCTTAGTCAACTTTAATCTCGGCATTTCCTTTAAATTGGACTGCTTTGTGTACATTTCATATCCATTTACTTGTTTCTAAAACTATTCTATACCAGTGTACATTAGTCGATTTTAACTTCATTGTAAATAAAACAATATTAAAAGAAATATTGAAAAATGACAGTTTGGTGATGAAACAGCCAATTAAGGAGGAACTATCCCATCCTTTTCCAGAGGAAGCAGTGTAAAACGAGTCCCTCTTTGTGTCACGGAAACTATATCATGTTTTATTTTCTAATTGTTCTTATTTAGTATGTAGGTAACACTATAGTTGTTCAGTGGAAGCAGAGTTAAGTTAGAAACATATTCTGCTTTTCACTGTAAAATACATCATGTGTGTTTGTTCCTATTCCTTTGTTCTATATCTGAAACAAGTTTGAAACATAATAGCAAGATTTAAATATATAGTATAGAATTGTAAAAGATAAAGCACAAATAAAATTAAAAATGACACTTAACACATAATTTTATTTTGGCTTTGGCATTGAATTTTATTTATGCTTCACTTTATAAATTTCTATCATATTATATTTATTTTATGACATGTTAAAATATTTAATGCACTTTAATTCATACAGATAGATGGCAGAAGTGTAAAATTACCTGCGGGGTGAAGGCGAATATGCGATCATTAAGCGAATATAGCTTGCTCGTACTCAAGATGCCGACATCGCGAGACTTACGGCCTGATAAACCTAACTTCTTATTGCGACCTGAAAACCAAAATATATATTTTGGCACTGCTCCATGTTTTGAATATTTAGATTTGATTATGCTAAAGGGTTAGCGATGATATGAGGGGAATTCAAAGTAAATGCACCCGCATTTATATGGAGGAAGAAAGGGGAACTATTTAAGAGAATTAAAAAAAAAAACTACCCTTAATACTCTCGACACAAGGGGGACCCCCTCACCCCCCACACACACACACCCCACCTCATTGGCAATTCAGATAATTGCTAGTGTGATGTCTTTGACACTATTACTACCAGATGCAGGTTTTTTTTAAAAAAGAAAAACAAATTTAAAAAATAATACATTAATAAAGTTACATCTATTATTGTTTCCAGTCTGTGGCCCGGGCCAGTTTTTTTTATCCAAGCCATATATTTTCCACTACCGGCTGTCAATTTATCAATGTGATAAATTTTTCGACCATCCCGAGAATCAAACCCAGGACCCTTAGCTCAGTAGGCAGACATGATACAAACTGAGGTAAAGTGTCGGACAGTCCAGTAATTTAAAGATTTGAAAATAATAACCAAACCCAACAAAAACTAAAAACGTGTGCCTTTTTTTTTTATAATTTTGTTCACTCCAGTGCGGCCGAGCTTAAGACACCATTAGATATTTTATAATTAAAAAATAACACACTTTGGTGGCTGCGTGGTCCAAGGCGCTACTCTTGCAAAAGACTAGACTGCAAATGACAGTAATATTGGGGTTCAAATACTGGTTAAGTGTACCAAGTGTTTTTTCCCTAAATTGTTTTCCACTATCCCTCCATGCAAATGAGGGTACACTTCTTCTAAATTCAACCATTATCTTTAACTCATTGGTGTAATTAATGCATATGCATATAACCTGAAAAGGTAGTAAGATGTGGTGCTAAAAACAAAATAGATTCATTGATACTTAAAACCACGGAGATGAAGACAAACTAGTATTATAAGTAAATTAGCATATAGAAGAAAAGAGGTGAGCTTTGATCTCTTATTTTAACTCACTTAAAGTCCAACACCACTATGTGTTCTATTGTGTTTCAATGTTTAATCTAATACAACCGTTTGGTGACATTTTCCTCCTAAATGTGTGAATGTTATAGTAATTGATTTTAGCAAAATAAAAAAATAGTTATTATCAACTATATATAATTTTTTATATACCACTTATGTTTATAATTTTTTACAAGATTCAGATTCGAATTCAACTTTCAAGATTCGGAAGTAAAATGATATTATAATAAAATGGAATCGAACCCTCTTAGTATAAATTTAACGGTCATTAATCTTACTGCTAAACTGGGGATATTTTCTTAACAAAATCAAAGTTTTAAGGGCTTTGCGCAACCCTGAAAACTATAAAGACACGCAGTATCTTGAACAGGGACCATACCCAGGTAGGTGTAGAGGTGGCTTAGCACCCTGGCAGGCTGCACTTCGATGGGAGACACCTCGTCAATGGTCTGCACAATGATCTCATGGTGACGGAGCTTCTCTCGTATGTTCTCGTCCTCCGCAAGGATCACAACCTGGACAACTACGTCGGGTTTCTTTTCGGAGCAGAGCCGGCGATTGAGGGGATCCAACTCTCCCACAGCTAGGAAACCCTTTGTGACATTCGGGACAAATACATCAACGTTACAGATTGACACAACACTGAGCGTCTGACATAAGACCTCGAGTAGTGGGGGGGGTGCAGGTAGTTATAGTCAACCTGTGTCGGGAGACGGAAAGCTTGCCGGTTATGATATACTAGCGGAAGTATCCGGCGTTGTCCGGGGTAACCATGCGATATATTGCATAGCTACCCCAGAAAAAGATTTTATTGGCTTAAAAATACCTATATTTTATTTCTTCCAGCCCAGATTTAATGAATTTTAAAAATCTAATCAAAGATTTAAACTCCAGGTTCTAGTTGCACATATTTGTATACAAGGGCTACTAATATTAAAATTTCAGCCCTCTGCGTGAGGTAGACATCGCGCAACACTCATGACAGACAAACTCTTCATTTTATTGATATAGATTCAATAAATATTTACCAAGAGTAGGAGGTAGAGAATAAAGGTAGGCAGGGTCCAGAGAATCTCGGGAACTCCTTGAATCATTAATACCTCTTTGTCCAATGGCAGCAATACAAAGTCTGAACGGTTTTTCTTTTCATTGTTCATCATCAACTAGCCTGACAATTCAGTTCAGTTGGTAGCGTGTCTTTCTGATGAGCTGGGTTCCGAGTTTGATCCCGGTATGGCCGAAAAATGTATTATTGGTGAAATGTGGGTCTAGCCTTTCACAGTGACGAATTAACAGGCTGGGGACTGGATGTTGTGCTTGTCCTAGTCTTAAGTTAGATTATAAGGCATATGAAGCTATGACAGGCCTAGCAAGCCGATAGTAGAGAAATATATGGCTTGGATAAAAAAAACTTAACCAGACCAAAGACTGGAAACATTAATGGATGTAAAAATCACCATCGACTGTTTCCAGCTTGTGGCCGGGTCAGTTTAGTCAAATGCCTCAATCTTCCTCTTACCTTCCACCACTCTTCCTCATTTAATTTCTTCCAATCTTATCCTTTCACTTGCACACTTTTTGTTGTCTCCTCCTCCCATCTCTTTCTTAGCTTCTGTTGCGGTCTTTTTCCTTCATACTTCATTACCAACATTTTATTTGGCATCCTCTCTTTTTTCATTCTCTTTACATGCCCACACCATCTTCGTCCGGCTTCCTCTACTATCTAATGTACTCCCTCTACTTCTAACCTTTTCCGGATAACTTCATTCCTAATCTTGTTTCTCCTCGGGACAGCTCAAAAACTTCATTCTCGTGGCCTCCCCCTTCCTAGCCTCACTTTCATTCATTGTAAAAGCCATATTGTGTCCATTCCTATTATATGTTTCTATACACCTTCCCTGTACCTTCTTCCAAATACAATATAAATACCTGATAAAATAAAAATTTTCCTTGGAGAAATGTACTGCACTATCAGTAAGATAGGTGGGGCTGGCCATGACCCCTTTTTTTTTAAATATTTCTTGAGTTCAACATTTATAACACTTTACTATATTATTATTGTTCTTTTAAAGGTATTGATAATATTTATCAAAAGTGTCAGCTGCAGATCACATGACTTGTCGTATGAATACGTGAACGTAGATCTAGTAACTTTTTTTTAACCCATCAATAGACTCTTGCTATGAAAATTGGACTGTATAACTGGATATGAAAGTATAAGTAAGTTTCTGTTTTTCTATCTACTATCCAGACTTCTTATAAAAACCACCCACCTCTTGTAGAAGTTTACCAAGTATGTAGAGAGACTGGGCCCACATGAAAGGGCATCGACCCATAGCTATCCTCTCTTGACTGCCGGGATTCTGGTATTCCTCCGTCACCTTGTCGGCCGGTACGGCGTACAGTTCCGGCACCAGCCGCATGCCGTTTTCTGTACGGATCATTATCTGTTGGTTATAAAGAATGAAACTACACCACCAAAGAATAACGCTTCGTCCAAAAAAAAAAACATTTTCCAAAGATAATACCTCAATTATAGGAAGATATCGATGTGAATGGCAGAAATATATTTTACTCAAACAGCTGTAAGAAATATGATTTAGGAAAATGTGGCTTTTCTCCGCATATTTTGCTAAAGACAAAATAGAAATATTTTTTTTTAAACTTTAATTTTGTTAAAATATATTTAATGTACAAGATGCCATTATTGATAATAGATCAGATTATGCTGTGCCTAATAAAATAAACTATAGTTGTATTTATCATATTTAAAAAAAAAACACTTGAAGTATTTAACGAGCACTTGCTGGACCAACTGGTTATATCAACCCAAGAAATTTCTATGAGCGAGAGCGGAAGTGCTGCCAATGTTGCCAGGAGCGGTATCGACATGGGAAGGGACTTCCCCTCCGAAGGAAGTTGTGCTGCGGATTTTCATAAGAGAAAAATCTTACTCCTGGGTTCGAACCCACGGACATTGGGTCCCGAGTTTAGCACTTTATTCCAAGACCACCAATGTTGACATAACCATCTTAAAGTAATATTTCCATTGTTTGTATTTAAGCTGTTACTGAAATTAACTCTATTTATTTATGTATTAATTCAAAGTTATTGGTAGATTATTTGTTTTTAAATACAGCAAGACAGGAAAAGGGATAAAAACAAATTTAAGAAAACCAACAAAATCTGGTTTTTACAAATAAAAGATTGGGTTCCTCTTTGATTTGTAAAAGCTAGTTTGTATTTTTTGATAAATCCTTTTATTTGTTCGTATAAGTCCTTCATATTAAAAAAAAAGTGCCTCAAAAAAAGTGATAACAGGTTTTCATTTAAAACTAAAATTCAACTCTCTACATTTTCTGAATATTTAAAATTGGTTCGATTCAAGCCATCACTTAATTTAGTTTGAAATATTAAAATATCTGCAAATGTCTTTAAATAAAAATAATGTTTCACTAACTTCTTCTAAGGTTTCTGTGTACTCTGTGGCAGCCTCCTTGTTGCCTTGGAAACAGTAATCGAGCATCAGGTAACAATAGAACAACGGCCAGTCACACTCTATATTATCAAACATCCGTAGCTCCCAAGGCTCATAGTACAGGCGACTAGGATCCTTATAAAAAAAAACAATAAATTTTATATAATTGTAGAGAATGACGCAGAAAAAACTTAAAATAAATAGTATGTTACACTGTATTATTAATTTAGCACCACCGCGTCTTATTACCCATTCGGTTTATAAGCTTAAGTACTAATTACTCCAATAGGTTAGGAATTGAGAAGGTCACATTTAGAGGAAGTGAACCTGCATTTGGGTGGAGGGAGAGTAGAAAACTATTTAGGGAGGGTAGGGGGGAGGGACCAGTTCACCTGGCCAAAGATTCGAAACACAATCTCCTCCCCGTCCTCGGTAGTCTAGCTCAACACGAAACTAGCGTGTTAGCTAACTACACCACTGAGGCGGGTCGGGTCGTTAATCTGCAGACTTTATTACTTCTTTACCTAAAAATGTAGACATTTACTTAAAACTTGTAATACACATGAAAAATAAAATACATTGATCCAGAAACATGAAGTAAAAATAGCATCACATCCTACCAAAAAGCATAATTTAAATAAAATACACTATTACAAGAACATTTAGAAAAGAGGAACATCTCTGTCCACCAAAGAACATAACAATCAATTTTGAATTTTGAAAACCTCCATAAAAATGTTTTTGCTTAAAGCTTAGAAACCAATGATTTTATAAAAAATTATATTTCAAATAAAATATATTTACTTTTAATACTCCCACATTTTTTGGAATTATAAGTTATTTCGTATTTCAAAGAGTTACAGAGATGTGATAAAAATTGGAGATTTCTGCTTATGTAAAGTAACCTTAAAAATATTTTGATGGTAAAATAAGAATTTCCATTTTGTTTGTGATGCTAAACAATGCCTGTGTATTGGATAAATATTTCAATCAAAGTCATTAAAACCCATTATAAGAAAATATCTCCTTTAGTTCTTAAATATAATAGGAGAGTATAAAATACAACTAGTAATTAAATGGTCTTGGTTTTGGTTGTTTTCATTCTAATTGAGTCTGACCCAGTAAGCAGTATTAGAGATCTAAAACAAATGACTCAAATCCAAAATTTTATTTCAATCCTTGAATATCCTTAAGGATTCAAGAGATTCAAGGAGCCATCCCTAGTAAAAATACCTCTTTAGGTGTTTTGTATCCATCCCTGAGGAATCGTTTGCACCCGTAGCGCCCCTGTAGTTTTGAAACGATGGCCGTCCTAGTGAGCTGAATGAGCTGTGGATCGTCCACGGCAAACGCCGGGAAACTGATGATGGCCAATAGGCCGCTGTCAAGCTCTTTGGAGTTGGACTCCCTTGGCAGCATCGACTGGACACACAGAAATAAGACTATAGAGCTCTAAGCTGAGGATAAGTCCTGTAAATTTCGAATCCTTGAAGTTATCCAAATTTCAAAGTTTCTTAATCATTTCAAAATTCATTTTTTTTATTTTTTTTTATTTTTTTGTTTCTAAAAATTTCGAATTCTTCTTCTTTTAGATCTATATAATATGATACGTATACAATTGGTTACCTGGGAAAGAGTGGGGGAGGGGGAAGTACATGAGATAGTAGAGAAAGCAAGACCGAGATGGTATGGTCATGTAATGAGGATGGAAAAGGAGAGAATATCAAAGAGGATGGTGGGAATGAAGTATGTAGGAAAAATACCGTAAGGGATACCAATAAAGAGACGGGAGGAAAAGATTACAACAAGTGTGCAAGTGAATTGATAAGAATGGAAGCAGATAATGGAGAAAGAATGATGGAAGGATAGTGTAAGGAGGCATTTCACTAAACTGATCTAACCACAGGCTGGAAAGAGTTGATGATGATGATGAAAGTACAAAAATACAGTACATGGAATATGCCAAGACCAAACATTAATTGAGTCAAACCATATCTACCCCCCATCCCCAAGTACCGAGTGATTTGCTAGTCAACTCTGAGCGAACCTCACATACTCACCTGTAGGACCGCCTGACATTTCTGCGCCTCATCCGCCAGCACATGGATGATCGAGGATGACCCCCCTCGGGCACCAAACAGGTCAAGCTCATTCATCGCCTCTAGGGCAGCTTTCGCCATCCCGATAGAGCTGGCATTCAGCTCGGGAAGGCCGTGGTTAGTCTTGTCTCCGCGCTCCCATATGCCGTAGTCCTACAATACACCGTCAAGCTGGTAATATTTTTTTGTATCGTTTAAGCACTGAGTCTTACTATCCCTTTAGATTATACACATATGTATTAATTATGCTTATGTGTTAGGGATGAGGGAGGTTGAATTTAGAGGAAGAGTATTAGCATTTGCATGGAGAGAGAAAGAGAGAGAGAAAGAGAGAGAGTGGGAAAACATTTAGAAAAATTACCCAACCAGGATTGAGCCCTGATCTCCTCGTTATCAGCCGATTGCGAGAGTAGCGTCTTAGACCATGCAGCCACTAAAGCAGGGTTTTTTTAGTTCTCAATTTGTAGACACGCCCAAATAAATACATTAGTTATTCAGATTACAATATATATAAATTAAATTAATATCCCTTATTATGTGAAACTTGATGTAAATTTCCCTGCCATATTTAAAAAAAATTCTGCACTAAATAATAATATTAATTTCAATCTATCAAATTACTTAAACAATTAATTATTATTCAAATGAAAATATCATTTCTGCAATGCACAACAATACTTCTAGCTTGATATTTTAAGGCAGAGTGTGAAAAGATTTACAATTCGCCATCCTCCACCATTCTTTAACACCTCTTTATGTAAGCTGGCCAATCACCAACTATATAAATGGAGTAAGACTTTGTTTAAAATAATTTCTTGGTATTTAGCTTAGACTGGTTGTACAAATTGGCTAGTTCTAATTCCTCAGTACCACCCCTCTTCCCTTTTAGACATGTTTGCTGTTACTCAAAGCTAAATGTATCTTCTCAAGCTTTTAACTTAAGCGGTAAAATGATGAAACACTATTCAATGTGATAATAGCCAAGGGCCGTGCACCTGGTTACGAACCTACGAACCTAGGAGTCCAAGGTTCAATTCCCCGCTATTACCATGGGTAGTTTTCCCGACAGGGGAATTATTCCAATGGTCTCCAGGTTTTAGTTAGTTAGGCTTAAGTTAGGTTTAAGATATTCATTGGCGCCATTGTTTTATTCACAACCATCATCACCTCATCTCATCGGGACATGGAAATAGTCTTCATCGAAATAATGTATGGTTAGTACAGTCGGGCATTACCAGGGCAGCGGTACATAAGTACCGGCTAATCTTTCCCACCAACTAGGTTATGAGTGATGTAGCCCAGATGTGCGCGTGTGTTCACTGACACGTTCATAATCCTCTTAGAAAATAGATATATCCCAACCAAACAAAAAATCCAAAATATTTAAGTTAAAGAAAGGTGGTCATACAATTCAGTTATAGAAAAGAATTAAAATATTTAGCACCAATAAGAAACTTTATGAACCTGAAAATATATCAATTCCAATTCAAGTTTGTAAGCAATTTATTTTTAAGGTTCCTGTTTCGGTTGGTGTTCATTAAAAATAATTTCTAATTTCGTTTATCGGTTCTAGTTCCGGTTCGACTCCTTTATTTAAACCATATGACCAATGAAGTGGATAAAATTAATTGGTTAATTATGAACTCTGATTAGAAACACTGTTTATCTATATTTATTTTACAATAAAATATAGGTATAATTTCCAACAAGACTCAAACTTTATTTGTTAAAAGTGTATAAACACTTAAACACAAAATGTTAGAGTAAGATATTCTTCCCAAACCTTGCTTTTTTTTTTCATTTAATTTATCTAAAGTATTTAAGGTGCGCTTTCTGAACTGACAGATTATTTTAGCACACATCTGATTAACTCAATTAAATCTGAACAGACACAACATCCAGACCTGGCCCATTAATTCATCACTGTGAAAGGGTAAACCCACATTTCACCAATAATACATTTTTTTGGCCACGCCGGGAATCAAACCAGAGACCCTTAGCTACCGACTGAGCCTAAGATGTCAGACTCTGAAACACTGATAATTAAATCGTATATACTTACAGGAGTGCAATATGCAGACTCTATGTAAAACACAAGATTTTGAATGAACGCAACTTCATCCAGATTGAATACAATTTGAAGACCTATAAGAAACAATTCAAACCAAATTATTAAACTTATTAATAATACAACCGTCTTGCAGTGAACTACTTCAGAGTCATGAAAAGAAAACATAAACAGTCAAATTGACTTATTAACCATGTAGATACAGCTCATATTAATATGGAGATGGTTACATTAAAATATCCTTGTATTCATTGAAGTGACAATGTCCACTCTTAATAATGTTTCCATTAAACTTAATCAAGTTCAAGTGGTGTTAAGTGAAAATAAAACATGTATAGTCATGACAAATAAGCAACAGACCAAACCAATCTTAAGAATCAAATAGCCAAAGGTATAATATTTGCCCAAGTGAGGATTACTTGCATCCAGATATCATATTCTGAAAAGTGAAATGTGTCACCTGGACTCGGGAATCGGACCAGAGACCTTTGGCCTAGTACGCCAATGCTCTAACCAATGAACCATCCAGGAATTGTCACGAGCTCAGGGTCATTCTTTACTCATATTTTAAGGCAGGGTTTATGATGGACGTGTGGAAGTCATCAGCTACAAATGTATGATTTATTAAGATCACGAGCTATTAGATAACACAGCCACCTTCAACTCGCTATTTATAAGTCATGTGCTAATAAAGTCAGTTAGTTACGAATGTGCATGTTGAATACCTCGAATAAAACAAAACACTCCAAAATAACCATGTTTGGTTTGTAAATCCCAACACACTCTTTTAGACCCAAATCAAGTTTAGGTGGGACTGATGAACAATACCGTTGAGACTTTCCTCAAATAACCAAATATATTCACTTCCTAGAGGGTGGATACCGGTAACTTTTACTGTGAAATTAGTAAGCAATAATGGACCAACTAAGACTCCTGTATTAACGAAACCGACCAGATGCTGTCATCTGTGCCAGGATCAGCAAGTAGAGAGAGACAGCGTCAATCTGGAGGTGACCCCACTCCTTGTCTCCAACGACCGTCTGGCCGGTGGACGAACTGTACTTGGCGTGGAGCGCATCCAAGGGGTTCTGAGTGGTCTTGAACTTCTCGACTTTGTCCTTCTGCTGCATCATGGCCATCAGCAAACCCCTCATGAGCTTCACGCAACTCTGAATAATATTAATTACACAAAAAAAGTTGAAACTGCATTCAATTTCATAATTTTAAAAATATTGTTTAGAAAAAGAAAAAAATTGTCTCAATTATGTAAACATAACAAAAGATCCTCTAATATGTACACATCATTTACCCTGAAAGAGTGGCATGCTTACATGGCATTTTTTTTAAATCACCACATATTACTACTGGTTTGGGTTATACACTTATGTACTAAATACTCTGATGTGTTAGGGATTAGAAAAAATGAATTTATATTTAGTGTACCTGCATTTGGGTAGAGAGACAGAGAAACCATTTAGAAAAAATCCATCTTCAGTACACCAGACCGAGATCGAACGCTGATCTCTCCGTCATCGGAAGTCTCGTCTATTGTAAAAGTGATGCCTTAGATTATACGGACACTGAAGCGGGTTTACCTTGCATTATCCCACTGTGGAGAAACTTATAAGAGAGAGCCATAGTGTAATTGGTCAAGTTAAGACTGCTAACTTTCAAGTTAAATGGAATGTACATGAAAATGTTGAGGTAAAGGAAAGATGAAATAGCAATCGAGTCAAAAGAAATAGAAGATGTAGTTTTTCATTTAAAAATGAAATTATTAGTTAAGATGAAAAGTTTCACAGGAAATAAATTTTCAAATAAATCTAGTAAAATGTAAAACTGTAGAAGGTAGGCTACTCGGCACTAATCGAATTATTGCAAAAATTATATAAAACCCCGATTTGTAGATGGCGTTATGCTCACATTGTGATTGGCTGGTGTTTACAGAGAGGTCTAGGATAAAATCTCGACTGGATGCAATTTACATATCCTCTCTTCGTGCAAAGGGAGATACAATTTCACTAACTGCTCTTTATCATACCCAACTCTTGGATACAGGTTGTTAATAGCCCTTGTGTTAAACTATCATGTTAAAAAAAGTATTTGGGTAGCAATTATGCCCCATACTAGAACTGAACCAATGTCATCCGAAGTATCAAAAGCCTCTCTAACTACTCAAGGAGTGGTACAAGCAATACATGTAAAGGAGTCTCACATGATGAATAAGTTTACAATTAGTGGATAGTCTGTAAATTATGTACAGTAACCGCATGGCTTCTTTGGTGCTGACTGACAGCTCACAGCTGACTTCTGACAGTCAACATTTAGGTATACCTAAATTTCGATTGTCAAATGTGACAACTGCTAAACACATGTTTTTGCAGATCATCTGGTTCGGCGTAGTGATACATAATTTGGTCTGGTAGCTTTTTTAAGCTGTCAGTCAGCACCAAAGAAGCCATGGGGCTACTGTAGCTACTGATGCTAAAGCAATAAATTAGTTTACCTATAGGGCATCCATGGTAGGAGAAGTGGTATCTCACAGCTAAGAAAAGTTATCATGTATCCATTTGACAAACCATATGATTCGCAAGACCATATGTTGATTTGTTTTCTTAGCACATCTTATTACCTGTTTGGGTTACACGCTTACCTATGTACCAGTTACTGATTTTGGTTTTAGGGATTAGGCAAGTTATATTTATAGGAAGTGTACTTTCAATTGAGTGAACAGAGAGTCAAAAACCAGTTTTGGGGGGAGGAGAGGGGGGGNNNGGGGGGGGGGAACCTCAGCACAATAGACTGAGATGCAAACCTCAATCTCCCCGTCATTGGTGAAGTCTAGTCTATTGCGAGAGTCACGCGTTAGACGCCAATGAAGTGGGTAACTCATTAAATTAATCATCTTGACAGAATGTCTCATACCACAGCTAAATAAGTAATAAATGATTATGTTACCTGCTCTAGTTCATAAGTCTTGGCTCGATCTTCATCCATGTCTGCAATTTTCTTGTAAGCCATGGATAGCCCCCACACGGCCAAGATACAATACACATTATCTCGGATCCAAGCGTGTTCATTCTGAGGGCTAGCTGGGAATAAACCTGTTACAGGATTCTGAAAGATAAAAAAAAGGGGGGTTAAAGTAAATAGGCCTGATCCATGAATTATTTTTCATCACCGCATTTTACTACCTGTTTAGGTTGTACGTATATGTTACAGGTAATGTGGTGACCTGGTGGTCTAGTGGTAAGGTGACAGGACTTCTGTGCTGAGGGTCCGGGGTTCAATCCTCGGTCCCGGCACAGACTTGTTTGATTACCAAACCCTTCCTTCCCCTCTGACAAGACGTGTATTTATCACAACTTGTGAATGTGAGGAATTTCTCAGGTCCTCCATTTCATTCCACAATCACCCTGCCATTACACATTAGCCGAAGTGCGTATAACTCAAACAGGTAGTAAGACGTGATTAATAATAATAATAATAACAACAATAACAACAACAACATTAATAATAATAGTAATAACAATAATAACAATAATAATAATAAATACAGGTGATGAGCAAAATCTGAATCATGTCGAGATTAACTGGGAGATATCAGCATTAGATAGTAATTTATCTCATTTACAACCTTTTCTGGATGATATCGACCCTAGCCAGCAAGACTTGGATAACGTAGAATAATATTTGCAAAACTATACAAGTTTAGATACAAATTTTATTTTGAAACAATATTTTGAAACTGAACAATAAATTGGATTGTAGCAGTGCACTAACATTTGAAATGCCTAATTTTATACTATATTTTCCACTAACCTAACCTAGTCTAACTTAAACTAATCTAACATAGCCTAGCCTTACTAACTTAGCCTCAACCAGATAAGTTGCCACTATCCAAGTGCGGATGGATGTGAATATTTTCTGGATAGTATTAACTTTATCCAGGTTCAGGCTTTACGCGTAGCATATATATATATATGATAATAACTCCAATAGGGTAAGGATGAGGAAGGAAACCTTTTAGAGATAGTCCACTTGGGTTTGTGTGGTAGTAGAGTGGGAAACCATTTAGACCCGGCCGAGATTAGAGCCTCGCATTACTACCAGACGTGATTTATCTAATTTTGTCAACCTCGGTGGTCTTAAGCTAAAGTGCTCGCCTCAGGACCCGATGTCCATAGGTGCAAACCCATCCGGGGTCAGTGGATTTTTCTTGCCCGATAAAAGCCCGGGGTCAACGGATTTTTCTTGCCCGATAAAATCCGCTGTCAACGAATTTTTCTTGCCCGATAAAAACCCGTAGCACAAATTTCTTCAGTGGAAAAGTAAGGCCGTCGGTCCCATGTTGACTGTGGAATGTAAAGGAACCTTGGAAGGAATATGAAAATACCTTTCCTGGCCAAATTAAGTCCTTTCGCTCTTGCTCATAGAAATTCTGGTGTGCTGATATAATAAGTTGGTTCAGAAAGTGGACATTAAATAAATGAACCCACTTTATTTTTTAACAGATAATAATGGAAAAAATGTTAAAATATTAACATGATATGTCTAAATCTAGAAAATAATAATTTGACTCACCTAAGAGTTCACAAGGTAGACCCTAACGTTTAGCCATATTCCTCAGCATTTGTTTTAAGCACTTCAACCTCCGAACTAGCAGAAATTCCCAACTAATTAAATGTGTATACCCATCCTGGAGTTTATTAACATTTAATTTTTTCAAGCAAGGACCTTCCATGTCTGAGGAAATTAAATGAAAATTAAAATTTGAAAGGGTGTTTATATTTATTTAGAGTCTAGTAGTTCTATGCCAGGTTACCACGGTGTACATTATGGAACGACGTGTTAACAAACATGAGGTCTACAAATTAATAATATTTATCATCAAAAAATATTTTAACGTCTTTCCCTTTTATGTATCAAATTTAATGTATAACGTTGTCTTTTGTTATTTGCGTGAAAATGTTTTTATTTTATTTTTAGAAAATACAGGGTTTGCAAGCTGGACCCAATAATAATAATAATAATAATAATTATTATTATTATTATTATTAATCATCACTGCGTCTTAATACCTGTTCTAATTATACACACTTACGCTAATGTGTAATGGTAGGGTGATAGTAAGATGAAATGAAGGACCTAGAGTTTAACGTGGAATCCGAACCACAGTGGAGGCCTGGCATTCCACACATTCACAAGTTGCGATTAATACAAGTCTTGTCAGAGGTGAAGGAAGGGTTTGGTAATCAGATAAATCTGTGCCGGGACCGAGGATTGAACCCCGGGCCCCCAGCACAGAAGTCCGACACCCAACCCCTAAACCACCAGGTCACTCTTTTAATTATAAAATCCATTCAAATGAAAGATTTAGGATTATAGTACTGGTATGATATACTTATACTATTATATTTTAAAATAAGCGCCTGTTACGTTTGTTTAATGAAGTGTATAATATTCACAAAGCCTAGTTATATCATTTTGATTTTTAAAATGAAAATAAACATACAAATAACACAGACCTGATGGTTCATAATTATTTTTTGAACAATTCGTTGATAATAGTCCAACCGGACACCTGAATTACTTCGGCTCCTCATTTTATTTGTAGAAATCGGACTTGCGAAGAAAGTTGTATAGTTATAATAAAGAAAAGTAGTAATTTATTTGAACATAATTTTACATTTTCTTTCGTATAACCTTTCACAAGTTCACTACTTAAATTCAACAGCTGATTTCAGAATTGCCAATGATCAAATAAGGGTTGTAGCTAGATTAGTGCCAGAAAGTCACTGTATTGCTGTTAAACGAAAAGTTAAAAGTCGACAGATTTGTTGCCAAACCAAATAAATATTCATACATTCATCATATATTATCTTAAAGACTGGTCTGAACTGAATGTAATATACATATACATCTATGGACTGAGGTGATCCGGAACGATGTCATTATGATTTTTGAATGACAGATAGTTTAGAGCTCTTCTATAGACCGAAGCAATGCAAAATGCGTTCTTGCAGTACGGTAGTTAAAAAATATAAATTCTGCAGGATTACAATCTAAAATAATGAACATGAACTTGACAGAAAATAAGGAAAGTCGCCAATCGCTAGATTAGCCGGTAGGGGCTAAAAATGAGAATGAAACGTTTCAGACCCGTAAAAGTCACTAGGTGTAGTTACAAAGTCAATACATTGGCAATACTGTCTGATTTTATATTCAGTACCAACAACACATTTTTGAATAAAAACAATCCCATTATTAAAATAGTATAAGGAAATCTTTCTCTAGTGCTTAGTAGCCAGGGCTAATCTGTTAAATATATTTTTATAGATAGCTAATTTATTTCTATATCTCAAAAAAAAAGAAGTATGTAAGATAAGAGACCACAAGGGAGACCAAGGAGGAGATGAGAAGAACCGAGGAACAGACAGCAGCAAGTGTGTAAGTGAGTGCAGGAGAACGGAAAAGGGTGCAGGAAGAAAAACAATGGAAGGACAGCTGGAGACATTTTACTAAATGGATCTGCCCACAGGCAGGAAGCAGTTCACGATGATAATGAAATTAAGTGATAAATGAATTAATCTAGTAACATGCAAAAAGAAATAGTTATAATTTTCTTAAATGCAAACCTAGATGAGTCCAGCCTATTAGCTTCAGAAATTGCGTAATATGTATTTAATTATTTAATCTTTGTAGGTGTGTTAACTTCACATAATATTAAAATAATGCATATTTTAACCAATTTGAGCATTATAGCTTTTCAAATTAGTACTTTTTTTTTTCGAATTGTATTAATCCTTCTCTTGTGGTTTGAAGACGTACCCCTATTGAAATTACTAGTTAGTAATCTTACCACTAGCTTATATATTTAGGCTGAGGTTACATTGGATAAGAATTAGTAAGAAAAATTATTGGTAATATTACGAAGTCATAATAAGTAAAGTATGTGTGTGGTTATATTTATTGCAATATATTCTTACGAGTCCGTACGAAGTCTTGCGATTTTCCTATGCCGTCCTCGGCAGTCAAGCTCAACCTTAAACTAGCGCGATAACTAATTACGCCATCGAGGCGGGTAACAATAATGAGCTAAACAAGAAATTATGGAAGAAAGTGGTGGGGAACAAGAAATCAACGGTTAAATAACGTTATATATAATGTATTTTAATCATGCATTGAAGAAAGGAACAAAGCCAGAAAATACTATTTTGTGTATTCATTAGATTTGATATATTTCTAACAGTGATATACTATAAAATAAACAAAATTAACAAATGAAAATTGTTTATTGAAGCATATAAAAAATAAAATTATCTCTATTGAAAAGCACGAGCTACTTATTATAGTTCACGATTAAAATATTGTACAAACTTATTTCTAATTTCATAGGCTGTTTTAGTGAAACATCGTGGTCCTTTGCATTTATTTTGAAATTGGTGTAGACTTTCATTATTTTCAAAAGCATCTGGTACGCCTTGTAAATCAATAATAATGCTATGAAATAAGCAAATTGATTTTACAATTAAAACAACTTTTTTAGAAAAATTTTCTATTTCAAAATTATTCATTTTTAGGCAATAATACCGAAAGCTCATTCAACAAGGCGTCTTGCTCGGGAATACGCAGATAGATAGAAAGAAGTTGAACAATCTTTAATAAAAAAAACTTGTCCACCAACAGACGGTGCCTAGGAAATAAAAGGAGTTCTCCCGCTTCAGTAAGTAGTGCATTGGTTGATGATGTACGACAAACGCCCAGACACAGTGTGATATAAAAAAAAACCATACTCCAATCGAAATCGTATAAGCCCACGGTACATTTGTAACATTGCATATGGGTGGGAGCCCCACGAGACACCCACCACTGATCTCATAGTGTTTATAAACCTGTCACATATTCCAGATAGTTTAAAAAAATAAGGGAGCCAAGATCCCTTTATGGTTAGTGTCATGCCTAAAAATCGCACTGTCTGCTGTACCTGAATTCGACGGCCTTCATAAACTAGCCTAATTGAGTTATCTCGCACTCTATGTCGGATGAAGATTACCGCAAAACATTTAGATACATTTAGAGTCAAAAAGTGGGCTGTCAACTAATTTGAAAGCAAAGGAAACACTGATTGTAACCTACCCTAGGTATTTATATTATCCTTGGTACTTTGAAAATTGACATTTCTTAAAATTAGTAGGTTGGTGAAACTGTTTATCCAGCAATAAAGTGATGTGATCTGTGGAGTAATCTAATATGTGAGCAATAAGATATAATATAATGTCATCACAATTAAATAATACATTTTTTCGGAGTAATATTTAGTTTTGTAATCAAGAGGAATCTTATTAGAGATACAAAGGCATATCTCTATTTTTTTTTTTACATAATCAAGGTAATTAATTTTAAAATAAAATGAATGACCTCGTTAGTTTTGGACTATTTTTATTGATGTGTGTGACGTATCGCCCAGCTGTTTCAGCTGTAGATACTTTGGGGGATCCCAGTGAAAATATGAAGGACACATTAATGGGTCCGTTGAAGCAGCATCTGTCCGAAGCTCAAATAAATTACATACTTTCAGATACCAGAGCTCCTGATTACAATTCTAGTAAAAATCACAACATTACCGACGATTCGTTGCGTCCCATGGAGGATACGGGTCATCGTATCTCGGATGTAATAAGTAATATTCCGAGGATACTCGAGACATATAACGGAACAAATGAAACAGAAGCGCTTTTAAGCTTGGCACAACTGGCGATGGAAGGAGGCGGCTCGGTTGGAATGCCTACTTCCAGTTCCCACACACCAAATTTGACTGTCTCTCTGGAAAGAGAAAACTCCGTGAAACCCAAACTTGCCACACCCTCCCCTTTACTAGAAGAAAATAATGATCCTATAGAACTGAGTGAATATATTAAAGGCACAAAGAAAAATACCTCATCAGTTGTTGCCCGTAAAGGTGTTTCGCTGCCACCCGATGAAAGTAACAAAAATTCATCTGTAGTTGCCCGCAAAGGTGTGTCACCTGAACTTTTTGACGGCAGCAAGAAAATTGTACCGCGTAAAGGTGTTTCTTTGCCGCCAGAAGAAGTGACGCATATCAACTCTTCCACAGAAAGCTTATATTCTGTAAATATTAAAGACGGGTCTGTAAAAATATTGGCGAATAGCACATGCAACAATAACACCTTGCCAGTTAATTCAAGCTCATATGCCTGCAACACTAATCTGACAATTCTCAACGCAAATGTATCGTCTTCAGATAATAAACTCCCAATCAAAAATGTATCCTCTACATATAATAAACTTGCCACCAACGTTATCACAGCAAACAAAACTGATGTTTTAACATCGACAAACTCTTCAACTTCTCCTATTAAGACGATACAAGTAAAGTCATCTGACACTGCGCTTGAAGAGAGCATAGACGCAACCAGCCCTTCAGTGCGACGGAAATACAAGCCAACCACTACATACGATTTGAGCTTGGAAGATCCTCTCACCACGGACACACCTCCTTCGCCAGTCGACTACATAATTCCGATTTCTGGCACGGTTGTCGTCGTCCCGCTTTTAGCTGTTTTATTCATGTTTCTTTACAAGAGGGGCGCGGAATTTTGGGAAAGGAGGCACTATAAGAGAATGGATTTTCTGATTGATGGAATGTACAACGACTGAGGGAAATATTTGTTGGTTTTTTTTACAGATATTTTTAACACATTTTATTACTCAGAGTACACAACCAGAATTGATCGCTACTGACACAGCCATTATTTTTAAACTTTGGTTCAATTTTTCAATGTTTGTTCAAAATAATGCACCAGGGAAGGGATTACCTTTAGGCAAGTCTATCGGATGTTTTACTGCGATAAAAATAAAAGAATAACGATACCGACAATAGGACCTATGGAGCAGTCTTATTGAAAATACAAAGAAAAGTATTCAAATTTATCCACCCTAAAATAAAAGAACTGTTGGCAAAATAATTTAGGCATAGACCTATATTATATTCAAATTAAAACTAAAAATGACGAAAAAAATATTTTTTTAAATACTTATAAAGGCTCTAAAATACCTGTCTTAAAAAATAATATAACAGAAATGCTGGCAAATTGTACCGAGAATCTTGTTATAAACCTAGTTCTTGGCCCAAAATGTAGTAGCCTATAATTTTTAAAATTACTACTTTAAAACGTATTTTTAATTTGTAGTTTAAAGCCCCCACAAAATATAAATATTATATGTCAATCCTAACCTATGGCCATACTTGTGACAAATATGCTGCATCTAGGATGCCAGAACGCGATGCTTCGTTGGTATATATGAGCGTGCCCAGCAGGGCTGTGGAGCCGGTACGATAAACCTTAGACTCTGACTTCATAAATTGCTACTGTATATTAACAAGTAATGTAACATATTTACTGCAGTAAAGTGCTCTAATAAAGATCACTTCATGGCAAGCTTCTTTTGAGTTGTGAATAAATTTGTCAAAGTTTAAAATATCAGTTTTAAAAATAAAAATAAATGCACAAAATTAAAGTTATGTATTTATCATATATTGTTATGGTACTATAAGTTTTTATTTTTAGACCAGAGTCGGTTCAATCTTACAGACTCCAACTCCACCCAAAACGACTTCAGAGTACACAGCTCTGATGGCTGCTAAAGACCGGCGATAGCGACTCTGGGTCTCCCATATAAATAACATTTCTTGACAACCTGTCCCCTATGTTTTTGTTTTAACAACCCAGGTCACAAGTATGGCCTGGTAGTAATATTTTAATACTTTGGGTAATATAATCTTATACAAATTAAAAAATATATATGTAAGCTAGAGTGCTAAACACAGAAACTTAGAATTTTGATATTAGCATGACATAACATTGATTAGAACCCCTATTAATTCTTTACATTACTTTTATTTTGTTTGGAAACTAAGACAATCCAAAGAAAAGTGGAAAGTCCCTATATTGAATAAACGATTGCGACCTAAATGAATACTTTTTTTTTTACCAAATAGATGTGCTCAAATTGAATGGCTGTGTTTAAAGACGACGTTTCTTGGTTGTGTGTACTTTTTATCAACCTGTGATTATTATGGTGCTTTCTATATGTACACAAAATAAATTATTAATCATAAATATTTTAATAACAATAAAGTTGTTAAATAAATGGTATTAACAATTCGCCCACGTTATAAGGCACTGGAATGTGTGTCTTAAATTCTAGCATCTCATTTACTCCAACATCCTCATTACATGAAGATACCATCTCAGTTTTGCTTCCTCTACTATCTCATGTATTCAACATCTTCATTTTAATCTAACACTTAGGTTAAAAGGTTAGTCAATTTCATCACCAACATAGGAACTCAACTCAGGACCCTTAGATTAATGTACGGGCACTTCAAATACTGAGCTAAGGTGTCACACGTTTTATTGCGTTACAAGAATCATGTGCATTGTTTTTCAGTCTTGCTTTCGCATTTGGGGGATAAAAAAACTTACCCAAGGTCACAATGAAGATGAATTTTAAGAAAATACATCAGCATTTGTCTGTAGAGAAAGAAATATAACTACAGTAAGTCGCATCATGGACAATAATCACCCCAGTTCATTTGACTGGTTGAGTGGACATAATATCCAGCTTATTTGGATATTAATATCTTATTATACCACCACGTAAATTTAATGTTATCATTTAAGTTATAATAGTAATAATACATAAATATTTTGACTAGAATAATATATTTTTTAAAGTTTACTTAGTTATGTAACTATAGTAAAATTGAGCATTTATTTTTTCACATAGATTTTTTTTTTTATTGTGCTCAATCCAAACTGACCACTTATTTGGACGATTTCTAAAATGGATTAGCTATGTTATGTTTAGGTAAGAGCAACTATTAACAATTGAGGCAACTAAAAAACAAAAGATATGTCGATCTTACCTCTTGGTTATGGATTGCGGCAGATATATCTTGTTAATGGTCCAGATGTTGGTATTCTTGAATGAAGATTTTATGAAGTGCTTATTTACAGTACTGGATTAAAGGGAGGAAAGGGGACAGGGGCTGCAGCTCAAGGCCCTCGTTGGTTTAAGGGCCCCAGCTCTGAGTCACCCTAAACTGTATCATACAACTTCAACAACTCATAGCTACCATCCAAAGTTGGTAGCCGTTTGAAAATTTATGATATTGTAATTGGAAGAGCTTTTGTCTGGAATTTTTGGAAATTAGACTTCTCTATAATCTATTTGAAATATGGATACCTCTAGAAGCTATTTTGAGTAATCTCATGATTTTTTTTTTCTAAATTAGATTTCTCTACAAGATATTTAAAGTAGTCCTCGATTATTTTTTTTAAATTCGGATTTCCCAAGCTAAGCTATTTCAAATGGCTTTTGACTGGACATGTTTGGAAAATAAAATGCCTCATAACTATTTGAAGTGGTTCTTGGCTGCCAAATTTTTTTAAATTAAAAAATTGGCGGCTAACGACTCTGCAACCATTTGTTTCTCATTTTTGTCGAATGGGCTGGTTTGAAAGTGCAATTGTGGTGCTAGCTTCAGCTCACATCTAATTCCTTTTAGTGAAAAAAAAAAAAAATTAATCGTAATTACTTAGTAATAAATTACATGGGAATTTAAATTTCAGTTATTTAGTTTTCTACAGCCAATAGGTATATTTCAAAAGTTTTGTCTAATCTTACTGCTTATTATTATGAAACTTAATAAGTTATTGTTTATTGGCATCGATGCAATACATAAACTGACATTTTATAAAGGCTTGGGCCAATTACGGGGCATAAGTGTATAGAGCACTAAATTCTTCAATAGCCCTGGGCCCCCAAATACCTTAATCCAGCATTGCTTATTTAATTATGGCCATTGTTATTACTAATTAATATATGTTTATATAATGTTAATAATGCTTTCATATATGGAATTAGTGTGTAGTCTTTTTAAGAGGATTTAATTAAGTTTTAAATTAATATATTTTTCAATATAAGTATTCACATAAACAAGCTAAGTAATTTAATTAACCATTGCAATGATATTTAAAAATATTCTACTAATATTAAACTGATCAGTGAGAATTATATTCAAAACTTACTTTTGAATATCTTCTGTTTAATTCACTACCTGAGATTAGTTAAAATACCTTGATAAAGTCTTCAACTCAATACTGATGTTAGTGTATTTGATTACTGTAACAAATCTTATTAGAATATTTAGTTAATACCATTAAAAAATTGGGGTAAAAAACCATGATATAATTTATAAAAGTTAGATAGAAACAGATAAGACCATAAATCATGTGTAATTACGTGGGCGTAGGGGTAATGGTTTTGCAGTTTTTATAGTAAAACTTTTTTTTGACAACAACGAAAAATCTTCGGTAGAAACAAAGAGTTTAATTTTCTTCATTTGATATAACAGTTGTTTAATATCTGTCATGAGCATAGTGGCATTAAATAAGCTTTTTTTAAATGAAGAGAAAAAGTTGTCATTAAATTCCAGGACACCCTTGACAGATATTCAACAAATGTTGATATCACCGTGTGTAGAAAATTAAAATATACGATCCTACTGGAGCAATATTTGATTTATTTTGACAAAATAAAATCCTTTGAAAATTGAGAGAACACCGACCATTTCTCATGTCCATTACATTCACACCTTACGCAGTGTTCTTGGGCTATAGTTTAGTAAAAATATTTATTCCGCGAGTTTGTCATATCATACGTCCAACGCAAAGCATTCATATTGTATTAACATTCCCCCCCTTTTTTTTTGTAAATACCTACCAGGCTAGTTTGTCATAATCATGTGACAACAAACTGTGTATCTGGAATACATTGGTACATTTACTAAAATAATGTGTGTTTGGCTATGTAAACTTTTATACTTAACTTGTAAGTCTAGTGTATAGACTGTTGAATAAAAATATTTTGTAAAAATAAATAATCAATTATTGAATGTATACTTTTTTTTTACCTTTAAAAGTAGTAGTATTACTTTGATGTATTATATTATGATCTTATCTTATAAGCTACACCACAGAGGAACAATGCAAGGTAAGCTAAGATTGCTCCCTTTCAAGGTAAATGGACTGTACATTAAATATAGTCCAATTTTCATACGAAGAACAGTCAAAAAAATCTAAAAATATTTTTTTTGTGGTCAATCCTGGTAACATTTTACTATATTATGAATATTATTTTATAGGTATTGATAATATCTATCAACAGTGACAGCTGTGGATCACATGACTTGATGTATGAATATTAAAAAAATAGTAACTTTATTAACTGTTCTTCCTAGCAGAATCCTACTAAATTTAAACTAGTATTGGTTACATTATTATTATTATTATTATTATTATTATTATTATTAGCACCGCATCTTAGTACCTGTTTGGGTTATACGCTAATTTCACTAATATATTAATAAAATATATAAACAAACGTACTACGTTTCAACACTTTTTCCGCCCCTCCATTTCATATTGCGAAAAGTAAATTCTAACAACGTTTTAAACTACGACCAGACTAAATTAAATATCTGGCCCGGCAAATATGATTTTTTGGGGTGGCCCGCTTGAATAAATAATTGAGTATCCCTACCTTAAACCATACGGCCAGCGATTTTTAAATCCGTATCGAGCATTCTTTAGTCACATTTAGTGAAGGAAAATACAAGAACCAAAATGTTGGAATCGTGAACAAACCCTTTCAAATTAAATAACAGGCTGACAACATTAACCAATAAGTTTCACTTACGATTAAAAAAAAATTATATGCCTCAATTCTTACTATCTGTCAAAAGCTATCCATATATTTACACTAATGGAGTATGAATGAGGAAAATAGAATTTAGAGAAAATGTTCTTACATTTGTGTGGAGGGAGAGTCTGAAACAATTAAATAAAACCACCCTTGGTGTTCCTGACCGAGATTTGAACCTTGAAACTTGTCACCAACAAACTGGTTGATTGCGAACGTGACGCTTTAGACCACACTAACACTGATGCAGGTGTCTGTATTTAGATTGTTATTATGTAACTTACCTTGAAATGTGAAAATCCTTCATAAGTTATAACTTAGTATTCTGCACTTGAATCTGTCTGTCAGCCAGCAAGACTGCTTTAAAATCGTAGCTTATTTTGCTTCTTCAAAACAATTGAGGGGACGGGATAAGGTTTCTGAAACTAATAAATGCTTAGTTAATGTTCAAAGAATTAGGTCCTTTTATTAGAAGATTTGATCGTTAAAAAATATATATATATACGCTACATCAACTCATCTTCCATGGACACACATTATAAGGTTTACAATCAGACAAGCGGTAACGTTGCTTAAAACGAGAGACAAAAGGTGCTGAAATAATTCAACAAGTAAATTAAACTGTTACTGGCTAGACAAGGTGGTAAATGTCACTCTGTAGAATCCTCTTCAAGGACGTGTTGCTGCTTGAATCAACTGGGCTACATTTTAAGAACTACAAAATCTGCCATCCAGTTGTGATTTATTATGTTTTCATAGGTTTTAACGTTCACATATGATCCACATGTAATGACATTTCACATTCTCATCTGATAAGCTGTTGTGATTTTTGCAGAGAGCAGTATTTATCGTTCCACCTCGAGCGTCATTTAGAGCTAGACTGGACATAGTTTGTTGTTCCACCTAAAAACAACATTTATCCCTCGTCTAGCCATAGCTTAACTGCTGGTTATATTAATTTCCCTGTATTTTGTTACAACTAATAATGTACAAATTGATTAAATGATTGTGGTTAGCAGTGAACCCATTCACCCACCATTAGTGAGAAATAGTTATACAAATACCTACCCAACTACTAGCTAATTTATGCCTACCATAGATATACTTATTTTATCTGACCTTTGCCCTAGAAAATAATCACTACGCTTATTTAAATAAAATTCATAAGAACAAAAACCTTTCAATTTATTTTTTAATCAGAGAAATGTGACTTCACAAACTAATCAAATTGTATTCAAAGACAACTTCATTTTACTTTCAAGTAATGTGTAAAATGACATCAACTAGGCCACACTTTTGACAAATTCAGTTAAAAAAATAATAGCAGGTTTTTCTTTAAAGATATGAGTTTTAATTTAAAAAAAAGTGTAGGTCTAAAAAGTAGGTCTAAAAAATACTTATTTGTTTAAAACATTTTCACCAATACCACACTTACATTAAAGTTTAAACTCAAAACAAAATAAAAACACTATCAATTTTGATTCAAAATGGTTTGTTTGAAAAGGGGTTGATAAGGAAAAAGAAGTGTGACAATATCAAAAATGGCAAAAGGTAGACTAATAAATATTTTGTTTAGTTTAAAAATAGTTTTATTAACATATGACTAGTTAGAATATTAGGAAAATGGTAGAGCATAAATAAAAGTAAAAACACTAACACATATTTACACACACTTCAATATCTCGATGCTATTATAGCATTATCAGAACAACACCCTGTTTAGTCTAATTACTACTACTTCCTGAGGAAGATGCTATAATAGCATCAAAATATTGAAGTGTGTGTTAATATGTGTGTTTTTTACTTTTATTTGTGCTCTACTATTTTCCTAATATTCTATCATTTTATTTATTACCAATTATTTTTGCTCAATACACTTTTTTTCATACATAATACATATGACTAGTTAGTATTTAATAATAGTCACATTTACATGTATTTTCAAAAGAGCGTTAGATTAGTTTTTGTGACTAAGCGGAATTTAAAACCAAGGATCATTATTACAGATCCATTGCAAGTATAAAATTGACTATATATCAAAAATTATGTGAACATTTACAAGACAGATAATCCTCAATGTTATAGATGGTACATAATCTGGAGTAAAACATTTATTTGTCTTTAAAATGGAATTTTGGTCAAAATGTGACTTTTTAAGTGATTATTGTAATTTGATGATATTAAGAGGGCAGCAGGGGGAGAAGTTCTACAGGTGTGTAAGAGACCTGCTATGGAAAAGAGAAGTAAGTAGCCTCCAAGTGTAAGTCCCATAGTCAAATATGCAGCAGAAATATTACAATGAAATATTAGGAAAGTAGAGGACATGGGAATGAAGTTTATGAGGAACACGTTAAGAATGAAGTTATCCGGGAAAGAGTGGGGGGTACAGGGAGTACATAAGATAGTAGAGGAAGCAAGACTTGAGATGGTATGATCATGTAATGAGGATGTTGGAGTATATGAAATAGTAGAGAATAGCAAGGATGAGATGGCATGGGCATGTAATGAGGATGATGGAGTGCAGGAGATAGTAGAGGAAGCAAGACTGAGATGGTATGATCATGTAATGAGGATGATGGAGTGCAGGAGATAGTAGAGGAAGCAAGACAAAGATGGTATGGCCATGTAATGAGGATGGAGAAGGAAAAAAATACCAGAGAGAATGATGGAGATAAAGTATGTAGGAAAAAGACCGCAAGAAAGACAAAGGAGATGGGAGGAACATATAATAAGTGTACAAGTGAGAGGAGAAGAATGGAAGCAAGTAAAAAAGGAAGTTGTAGGCGTTTTACTAAACTGACCCAGCCACAGGCTGGAAACAGTTGATGACGATCAATTACTAACAATTGTACACAATAAAATATACCTAACTTAACACACGATCAAGAGATTATACATACTGAATAGAAGAAATAATAATTATAATTTTACAACTAAAATAATCATAAAATGTTAGTGTTAGTGATTATCAAAAGCATGTCAGACATATTTAAGAGTGTTCCATTAAAATTGTATTGTGAATGTTATGAAAAGTACATTATAATATTTTTACACTTTTATATCTGCTACATGGTATTTATATAAAGTGATGCTTGTGTAGTCTACAAAACGTTGAAACATCCACAAGAAAAATACACCACACAAAAAAAGGTGATTTACATTACACAGTGAATAATTATATTTTTAGGTTGTTTACAAAAATAGGTCCTGTTTTGTTATATGTTTATAAAAATAATGTTTATTTGTATTATAATAGTAGCACAATAGCTAATATTTCAATAATGATTAAAGCCTCATCTACATACCCGATAAGTTCCGTAGCCTTATAGACCTTAGGTTTGTATGGTAATTAATAAATACCGTGTCCGTAATCATGGAAATTGTGCCAACCAAAATTAATAAAATAAAGAAATTTCAACAAATTTGATAAACAAAATGGACATTAGCAGTTTTGTTGTTGTTAAAACACCTGTAGTCATAATCTACATGAAGTTTTTTAGTAATTAATTTTTAAGGTAGATAAATGAAAATACAATATGTTTAGAAAATGGCGACCATTTCCTTTAGTATTATTGATTCTTTCATTTCCCATTTCAATGTTCATTTGTTTGTCTACCCGTGATCGGTTCTACTTAGCCGAATGTAAAGAGAGTCCTTGCAGAGCAATCTGTTACTGTGAAGTTAATCTTTTCTTACGGATACCGAGTATGTAGAAGCGGCTTAGGCCTTCATAAATGAATAATTTAAATAAAATTTACAGTAGTGTAGTAATAATTAAAAGTATATTCTCATGGTATATAGGGCAAACATAATAACTTTGATGGCTGACATCACAAGAATAAATTCAATAAAATATAGACCAAGTTTAACAACACAGACCATCTTGAAATTACTACCCAATCTGAAAACATTTACCATCACACGTTGAGTTTGCAAGAAACCCTAAATTTGAAGAAGAGGCCTAGATTGCCTCTAAAACTAGGCTTGCTATATGTATTCAATGCTATTATTTAGACTTGAAATTTTTCTGGTAAATTTGTGGGTCATGTCCAGTTACCCCTTATATGCTTAGATATATTATTGGACTATTTAAATTTAAAGTACTTGTCCTCCAGGTACATTTTGCCAAATTTGTATTCATCCCAGTGTGTTATATGGATTTATTATTAAAATTCAGCTGACATTTTATAGGGGTTGTTAATAAATTATCTCATGCTTTTTTTTTACCCCTTTTTGCCACTCATCAAAATTTTGTGAACCCTTCCCTTTCTAATATTATGTCATATTATCACCTCCCCCCCTACTGCCCATTTAAATAGTATTTTTAACTGTAGAGCCTATACAACCCTTTTAATGAAACGTGTTCACCAAGCTCGACAATCAGAGTCGATGAGTCAATCGTTGTTGGTTTATTAACACAGAACCCTGTCCGACACGTTTAAATGTGCTGCGACGTCACGCATTATCTGCCTCCCTTTCCCCCTCATCATGCTCGGTCACGCTGAGTACTATTCCTCCCCCCCAAAATGCCTACAGAGTTTATGGACAGACCTATATACTACTATTTATGTTCCCAATACACTCATTTTACTACGGACAGTCAGTATTGGGGTGTTTACAGATTTGTTTATATATTATTTATATCATCGTTAATTACTATGTTTGTGTGAATAGTTTTTTTTTAAATGAGCTAGATATACAAAATTAAAAGAAATTTTTTTCCCTAGATAAATAGTAGATTCATAATCAGTTTTGTTGATTGAATTTAAAAACTGTATGGAAGGGATCATCACACTCAAAGTATGTAGCTCATGTAGCAAGCAGTGTTTATATGTTACACCCAACTACTTTGGGCTGACAATGACACATTTCTATTTTCATACGTCGTTAGCTTAGGTTTTCCTTAGCCTCATTAAAAAAAAAATCATGCTAAGTTCAGACAATCTGTTGTTGAAGTGGTCTGAAAATTTAAAATTATATTTTTAAATTTCTTAGTCAATGTTTCTACCACAATATTAACGAGACAAATTTATTGAGCCTGAATGATTGTAAGACCTTTGAGCACTATACAAACCCAAAGGATGGGCCTCAAATATCTCTAACACATGAGGATATTCGAGATTCGTGAATTTGAGATTCAATAAATTAATAATAAAGAAAATCATTTTTAAATTAAAATATTTTTTCTTAGAGCTTTAATACTATCTATTGGTGGTTCAGAACCAACATAATCATATTATTAATTTAACAAACCAGAGTCCAGACCATAAATTTAACACTCAACCAAATGTATAAATCTTTAACAAAAAAAAAAAATTAACACTAAGTAAAAATGTCTACTTTTTATTATTTTGTAATATTTCTATTTCCTCTTAAGTTAATAATATCTCTCCCCACAAGATTCAGATCCAAATTTGAAATATGTAGGCCCCTAGTTAAAAATTAATATTTGGATTTGAGATTAGTAAAAATAGAAGATTTTCCTCAACTCTCCATTTATAAATGAGATAAGTTGAATTGATTTGGTTTAGCAACTTCAATTTATAATGAACTGTGCACGATTACAAAATAAAACACGTGTTTAGTTCCATCCGAACCTTCATCACTTTCAAATACTTTCAGTCTTTCAAATATCTAAACCTTACTTTTGTAAGGTACAGTCAATATAAGGGTATAATACTAAATGTACCTTAACTCAACTCAGCTAAAAAAAAAACAGTATTTTTAAGGCGGTGGAGGTGAAGTTTAACAAAAGTATAAATATGTGTCCCCGCAACTTGTTAAATAATTATAACAACAGCATTAAAAATAATGTGTTTAAAATATAACATTTAATTTAATGGTCAAACCATTTTTTTTTTAAATTTTTAATTCTGGTGATTAGCCGGTTCTCGGTTACTTCCTGGTTTTGCTACAAACATTTTTAGTCTTCATGGCGTAAACTGCGATAGAGCGGCCATCGTCGTTAGCGATGATGATGCCAACATTTGCGGGCAGAGGGTGTCATGTGGTTAGCACACCGAAACCTCTGACCGTTTATCTCCAGTTTTCTAGAATGGAGATGCTACTTATTTAGTTGAGTAGCTCCTCATTTGTCCTCAAGGGGCTGAGTTTGACCCCGTTCCAGACCCCAACGCTTTACAGAAAGATTCTGGAAGCACCGAGGATCGAACCTAGGACCTATGGATTTATAGCCAGAAACTTTGACAACTAGACCAGGCTGTATGGAAACATTTTGACAAGTTGGAAAAAAAAAGCTTAGTTCTTTAGTAATAATGAAATTTTTCACTAGAGTTTGTAATATTTGTGATAAATATACTCCAAAATTAGTTTTGCTCCTTCCCTCCCAGAATAAAAACCCAAAAAAACTGGACCAGGGTTTTAAATCCACTGGGTTTTCTCCCCAACCTGTTTAACCCTATTACATTTTTACAAATTTGTTGACCTGAGTGTTATTTTTTTCATGCAGTATACTGCGCATCAGTGCATAGAAGATTTTCTTTTAAACGAAAATAAAAAAGAAACAAGTTTAAATAAGTTACAAAAATAGTTAATCTAACTTTATAAATGGTCATAACTAAAATCACTTTTATTGTTTATAAATCCCCAATATTCACTTTGCAGAGCCCTGCTTTAATTGAAAACACCCCCTCAAAAAAAAGAAGTTATCTCTTAATATTACAAATTATTTTCTGATGTGCAAATATTAAATATATTTGACTCCCCTCTATTACTCTAAATGAGGGTAAATGCCCCACATCTTGAAAACCACTGCTTTGATTCGTTTTCTCAGCCGTTTAAAAAAACAAAAAAAAAACATAAATCTATGACCACAAAGATGGCTGCATTTTCAATAGATTAACAAATTGTTTACCATTTTATTAACAAAGTGACAACCAAACTTTAATTCAACAGTTAACTTAGATCAACATATTAAAATATATAATAAAAGTGTAACAGACAATACTGATATAGTGCAACAATAACCAAACCCTTCACAATATAGTATGATGCTAAAATTGAGCGAGTCAACAATTAAAATTATAAAAATCACTGGAATAAAAATGGCTCCCAAAAAAGGATGATTTTTTTTTTCCTCTTGAGAATACTTATCAATTTTCTATGAGGAAATCTGTCGAGTTGAGACAGTGACTCATATTACTTGTTCTTGCACTTGTTCTGTTCGGGGAAGGCCTCCCTGGGAGGCATGAGACTCAACATCATGATGTGCCTCGTATATGCCCTCGAACTACGGAACGCTGCGTCGGTCCCGTGGATTCTATCCAGCACGCCTAGGACGCCGAAACATTGGTTGAACCTAACAAACAAGATTAACCAAGTATAATTTTGACCTTTAACTATGGGCAGGGATGGGACCCTTAAACCCTCGAATATTTAAGGATATTTGAGCTTAAATAAATTATCAAATTTGAAATTTGTAAGAAAATAAAATTAAAAACAATTTTCGTGTGTAGCATCATGTCTTACTACCTGTCCAGGTTATATGCTTATGGGTCGAGGATGACTAAAGTTGAATTTAAAAGAAGCGTATCTGCAGTTTCATGGAGGGAGAATGGAAAACCATTTTGGANAACACACTCTCGGGTACACTTGCCCGAGATTGAAACCCCAATCTACCCGTAATCGACTGTTTAGTATATCGCGAGAGTGACGCCTTAGACCATTCGACACACAAAGTGGGTGGATATGTTTTAGTTTTTCTATCAAGTGCGAAGACTTTGCTGTCCCTCCTCTTTCTGTTCATTAAATACAAAAGTTTGGTACCATTTTATTTCTATAATTAAAACATTAAGAATCTATAGTTGGGTAGGCTCGGAATCAGAAGGTTGGTGACAATGAGCTAAGTCATCATCAGTACCCATAGCTTCAGTTAGGGAAGGTTACCACCTAGAAAAGGTCTACCTGAGGACCTATAAGTGACAGCCCCACTACTCAGGTGTAGGCCACAACAGGCTTAGCAAGCCGGTGACCGAAACAAACCCATACTCGAGAAAACAGTAAAATACCAGACTGGAGAATCGCAGGGGGAGGCCAAGAAAGAAATGGGGAGGAGCATATAAGAGAAAGTGTTCAATTGCGAGAAGAAGAATGGAAGAAATTAAAGGAGGAAGATGGAGGCATTTCACTAAACTGACCCGGCCACATGCTGGAAATAATAATAATAATAATATTTAGCACCGTGTCTTACTACCCGTTCGGGTTATACGCTTTAAGTACTAATTACTCTAATGGATTAGGAATTGGGAAGGTTGAATTAAAGGAAGTGAACCCGCATTTGCGTGGAGGGAGAGTGTAAAACCATTTAGGAAAACCACCCCCAGTTCACCCGACCGAGATTCGAACCTCGATCTCCCCGTCCTCAGCAGTCGAGCTCAACACGACAAGCGTGTTAGCCAACTACGCCACCGAGGCGGGTATGCTGGAAACAGTTGATGATGATGAGTTTGTGAGAAGAAACATGAATATTGACTGTAAGATAAAGTACTAGGAAAATGGAGGCTATGGAAATGAAGTTTTTGAGGAGCATGTTAGCTCTCACGAGGGAATGAAACTATCCAGGAAAGAGCGGGGGGTACAGAGTGTACAAGAATGGAAGCAATCAAAGGGTGGAAGGATAGAGGAAGACGGAGGCAAAGGCTGGAAACAGTTGATGATGGTGAGTTTGTGAGCTATGTTGCACGCTATCGCACAGGAAACAGTGCACTTACTTCAAGTGGTGGAAGTCGTGCGCCTCGGGCGAGGGGAAGAAGGGGAGGTGGTAGCCTGAGTGAGCGTTGAGTGTTGAGAGGATAGCGAGGGAGAACCAGAGCCAGGCGGTGGCGACGTGTGACCCCATGATGAACAACCCCAGCAGCGGGGGGACCATGTTGGAGAACACGTGCTCGACCGGGTGGCAGTACACCGCGGTCACTGCGATGGGTGACGTCCACTCGTGGTGCCTCTTGTGAATGAAGCGGTACAGATACCGGCTATGCAGCAGCCTGAGGACATTCGTTTTTACTTCAGTCAGAAGTACTCAAATTTTAGGAGGTCGGGGCAAAAACATGATAACCCTTATTTTATATTAAAAAAGTGTCAGTACAAATTTCTGGTAGCTTACCTCTTGAACTACAATTTTTTTTAATAAGTCAGTCAATATTTTGAGGATAGCTAATACCAAAGAGTATCTTATTTATTTTTTATAGCTAGATTTCAGGATTTTATAGACATTCAAATAGTTAAAATATCCCATCTAAAACTATGGAGGCCATCATGTTCTTGGCCCGACTCCCTAATTTATTTTATAATCAGCCTGTGCGAGCCTTCAAGTCTTATTTTGAATCATATTAGGATTCACGTTCGATTTGGAATTCAGTGTTGAAAGCCATGATATGTTACATTTTATCATTTTACAATTTTTGATTGATAAAGAGATCATGGGACCCTTGAATTCTTAAGGATATTCGAGATTCAAGGAAACTTCAGATTAGACACTCAAATCCTTGAGATTTTTATTTTATTTTCAATATTTCAGGTAAAATTTGTTTAAGAGCTCTAAAACTGAGGTATAGAACAAACATAATGATAGTACAAGCTCAACAACCAAGCCCCAAATAAGTAATTTAGCGCTTAAATGAATGTATGAATGTTACACTGAATTGATTATAATAATGTATTATCAATAAATAAATGTGGTTAAATGTTGTAAACAAATGTGTGAAAAGGAGAAACATTAAGAGTTTTAATAATATAAGAGCTTGTAAGACTCTGTGTATGGATGTCGTTGAAGTGAAGGGAGTGTGCAAGGATAGGGAAGTGTGGGGAAAGTTTGTGAGGATGGATTAAGTACAGAGGTGTTGTTTTTTGAGCTACATGCACATTTTCTTGCCTAAATCGTAATTGAATGGCGTGATTAGGTATGTATGTGTTTATGTTTATCAATTTTCATTTTTGTATACTCAATTAGTCACTGGGCTCATTGTTAAACATTTTAAATATGTTTTGAGAGTAGTTTTAGTATGCTATGAAAAAAACAAGTCACAAAATTTGTATATGTCTTAAGATGAGCTCAACGTCTTTATGTGAAACACGAGCAAAGTTTTGGTGCAGCCCACCTGTGTGAGTAGTAAAAACCAATCTCTTCCATGAGGATATGGACCGCCATTTCTGCCAGCACCCAGTGGAAGGTGGGTAGTTCCCTGATTGGTGGGAACCCCCTCCATTCCATCAGGCGGTAGCTGAGAAAAGACACGGGGAGCCCCACGACCACTTGGTTGAACAGCACCCAGCCGATCACCTGCACGTGATATGCAATTGTTTTAACACTTTTAACACAATCACATGCACTAGTTTATGCATATGTATACCTAAGGCTGCTGATGATAAGGAGATCAAGGTTATATGAATGTGATAGTTAACCACAGTAATTTAGGTCAATATTATTTATATATTTATTTGAGGTCAGACACGAAGCTTATTTATAGTTTTATTCCACTTAAAAAAATTAATATTCACACCACTTCCACAAAAACTTCTAGCGAACATAGCTTCAAAATGGCAACCAACGAATTAAAACCATGTGGTTGAACATGACGATAAACATGTTTTTTTATAATGATGCGCCCATGCAGTTGATGAAAATAATATATTCAGTTAAATATTTCAAAATAAGATAAAATGATCATAAAATCCTTTATTATATATAAAAAAATGACAAGTGTTTTCTTTTACCAAGTAAATACGATGGCTATATTAAAAGGTATTAATATGTATTAAAAAAGTGCATTGAGCATAAAATCACTCCACAAGACACAATGTAATATGTCTCAGTTAAGAAGATGGGAACTGGCACATCAATGGATCACAAAGTCTAGAAAACCACCCAACCTAAATATTCGCTAATTTCTACCCAGAGACTACACCAGCACCACCTACCATCCACACAGTAAATGACAAACCTTCAGGGAATTTAATCTTCATCAGAGAAGTTTTCATCCTTTCCAATCAAGTTGGCATCATTGAAGACAACATCCTCTTCAGTCTAATTACTACTACTTCCTGAGGAAGGTGTTTTAATAGCATCGAAATATTGAAGTGTGTGTAAATTTGTGTTAGTGTCTTTTCTTTTATTTGTGTTCTACTTTTTTCCTAATACTTTATCATAAAAGGTATTAATGTATGCACTATATTACACAGTCAATAACGTTTCGAGTTGGACAAAAATAAATTATTAAAAGTAATGAAATTGTATGAGAAAACTTAAGTTTATGTTATTTTAAATGTATAATATAACAGGTACCTTAAAAACTTTAAATTTATAACAAAACAGTGATCTTTTACAAATGTTGGCAACCCAAAACCTAAACATATGATTTTCGAACTGTCATCCAGGTAAAAACCTATCGTGAATGGACTTTGCCTTGTGATGGATTGTCATAAAATTATATCAACGCTACCTTGTGATGGTTTGTCATTAAAACAGATCAGCGCTACCTTATGATAAGCCTATATTGTTATCAGAAGCGGATTTACACTATAGGCCCACTAGGCACGGGCGGCGGCTTCAGGGGGCGGCATATCTTGGATAACACTATTTTTATTTTAATATTTTGTTTTTAATAATTACGTTTAAAAATTATTGGCTAACATTATCGACATAGTTCCAGTTAAAGCCAGAACAATAATATTTCTTTTTAAATAACTGTGCTTTGCAATTACTTTGTAACTGACGTTAGTCTCTCCTCTTCTTTATAATGTTAACTCATAAATCTACCGTAGAGCATGTACAGAACCTGTTTGATTATCTTTCGGAGAAATCCTTTCTCAGATACTAACTCCCCACCACCTATTTCCTCCGAAGCTTCCTAAAACCCTTGACAAAAAATTATAAAGTTTGGAGATTGGTAAGGGGAGGTGTGGGGTTGCACATATTATAATTGTGCCTAGGGGCGTAAAAACTTTAAACCCGCCACTGATTGTTATACTGTCTGAAGATTGGCCGTGCATTATCACAGGTGATTTATGACATACTAATGTAAAAGTATAGTATTGGTATATTGAGTGTACACGCCAGTGCTGCTACCTTCAGTAGCCGAGCAGTGTCGACAGGTTCATTAGTACCAGGTTGGATCTTGTACCGGCGCAAAGCCGCTGGTTTGTTAGTCACATCCAGAAGAGTATATATGCCACCAAATGTCCAGTATACGCACATGGTAAGCGCAGTAGTGCCTGAAACCGAGCGATGCATGTGTTTTTATCACACTACGTATAAATTTTACAACATAATTAGTTTAGCAAACCAACCGCTAGGCCACACCTTAACTACAGTAATTATTCTATTTTCCCAAAGAGTAAATTTCCATCTTTCTTGATAATGAATTGTGATTAAATTATTATAAATCCTTATCATACGATATCCTCTTTTAAGAAGTTGTGTTGCAAGTTTCACATTCCCTTCTGATGAAATGAAATTTATGTCAGGGGGCCGAGGATTAACGATTGATTTTCTTCAAGAGGCAGCCATTACCTCTTGTCTAATGGCAGCAATTTAAAGTGTGAACTGTGTTATTATTTTCATTAAGGCAGCCATATATGTTTCCGTCCATTTTTCCTGTACCTTCTTATAAATAAAGCATAATCCTTACTATAATAACCTCATGCTCTGTAAATTGGGCCATCAATGACAAGGTTGACAATTTGGCATCGTGGTTCCCACTCCTGACTTTGATGAATTTTGATAACTATCCGAGAACACCAACACGATGTAACTCTTATATGTCTGGTTCAAGCTGTATTGTCTTCCTGGGTTAAGCGTTATCTGTGAGGTGAGATGTGTTCTTAATTCATATGGTATGTAATTAATATATTTCTCAAATAGGAAATGTCTTATATAACCTCACCATATATCCACAGTGTGATTGGATCTTCCCCTACGGTATCCAAGAAGCGATCCCACAACGCCTGCCAAAAATCCCCAGATGCTCCCCAAAATCTCTGGAGATGCCTGGAATTGGAAACATTGATCAACACGTGAATGCAGGAAGTGTGTGAAAAGGCCAGTGGTTCTGCAGTTTTTACAGTAATTTTTTTTTTGTTGCCAAAATAAATAAAATATTTCTCTGTTAGAAACCTAGAGTGATATCAACAGTTGCTGAATATCTGTCACGACTGTGCAGAGTTTTTACACTATCTTATTGTAGGTATACATTTTCAAGCCATCATGCAATTATTCATTTTATTGCTTTATTATTAGTAAACAAATGTGGAACAAACGAAACTTTTTGCGGAACGATTCAGAACAAAGGAAGAACAAACGATCGCAACCAGAAAAATGTAAATTTTCCAACGTGGGGGCAGGAGGGGGTGGGGGACGCTACCGTGAATTTGGCCCTCCAATGTAAAACAGAACAGACGAAAATGTTTGCGGGGGGCAACTTCACGGACTTTTATGCAGCCTTCTTAGGTGCATATTCAGCAGATAAACTTTATTTTCACATCTAAATCTATTACAAATTAATTTTACAAGAAAAAAATAAATTACTCGGAAATATATCATCAAAGTGTTAAATATTTTATAAGATATTACTGAGAGTAAATATTTTCTTAGAAAACTCAATTCTCTCTTTAAAAAAAAAAAAAATAGCTAGCCATGTTTTATTTCATAATCTTAGATTTTTTAGACAATTTACTATTCCAAACACTTATAACCTGGATACTAGTAAACAATTTTCTTATTTTATGTTAAATAAGAAAGGTTTTAATCCAATTTTGAAAATTGTATGATACAGAAATGAACCCTTAGTGTTATTGTAAAGTTTAGATAACCACAAAGTTGAAGTTTTAATAACTAATATTGCTAGACACATTTAAATAGATGCAGTATTGACTTATATGGATTAGAGTTAAGCGGATTTGTAGACACCTTGACTTACAAATAATAACATATCAAGCAGCACTTTAAACATAATAGATGGCATTCCTAGTAAGCTTGCACAGAGCTAAGTCCAAACACCATTTTGTTTGTTTATACCTTTAACGCAAGTTGTGTCTTGTTAGTGAAGTTTAACTTTCTCAAAGTTTTCTTTTCATAAGCAAAATTTGTTAAGCTTTAAATATCCTTTGAAAGGGAGGTATGTATCAAAATTTATATTGTATTTATCACCATTTGACTTACACAGAAATTTTGGAACAAATTACCCATTTAAGTTGAAGACTTACTGTAAATACATAATATCAAAACCATACTTGATATTTTTTTATATGGTACTTTATTTTTAAGCAATTAACGTACCTAAGATATTAGGACCTCAAAACTAGCCACTTAAAGTAAAATACAAACTAATAGCTCTTTAACGTGAAGTATATAAAATATTCGCAAACAAATCCCTAGGAGATTTTTCATGATGACAAAAGCCAACACCTGAAGATCGGTACCTTAACACACTTATCCGCGACATAACTTACCATGTGAGTGTATTCCTGAACGCAGCGAAGCCGATGAGAGCAGAGCTGATGACAAACAGCACGCTTCGAAGCGATGACAACAAGGTAGGCTGAGCGGCGACCGCCTCGTCGGGGGACTTCTTGCCGGCCATCAAGCTGCCTGCTGCTTGAAACTCGGTCATAGTCGAATCTGAAAGCACAAGGATCAATCGAAACCAAATTTTAGGTGTTTTAGTTGTCAAGTTGCAGTACATGGTGTCTAACGAATTATACAAACCATATTTCATGACTTTTTCATAACCTATGGAAGGAAATGTACCCAAATTTTGTGTGAAGGGAAAGTTGTATACAATTTAGGGAAAAACATATTCTCTACACTTGAGTGGTATTGAAGCAGGTAGGAGGAATATAAGTGGCATGCAATAAAGATTTGAGCATATAACTTAAAACAAGTAGTAAGATACGGTGCTAAAAAGAAAGGTTTGAACACAGAACATCAGTACAGTAGCCCCACGACTTCTTTGGTGCTGAATGACAGCTAACAGCTGACTTCTGACAGTCAATATTTAGGTATATACCCAAATTTTGACCGTCAGAAGTGACAGCTGCTAAGCACATGTTTTTGCAGATTATATGGTTCGGTGTAGGGATACATAATTTGGTCTGGTAACTTTTCAAAGCTGTCAATCAGCACCAAAGAAGCCATTAGGCTACTGTAGGTGTTACATACTAGTAGCTATGATGTGAAAATAAAAATTAAAAAGCAGAACCCTTATAAAAAATATCCAATACATCTGCAAGTTTATAAAGGCCTAAATAAATACAGGCTTTTCCATCTAAGGCATGTTACAATTTACATGTACTTCGATTGCCATCAGTTTCATTTAGAATGGAAAAGACCCCTCTTACCTACCTTAGTACTAAATTCGTATATATTGGCAGGCACAAGCTATAGATTTAACAACGCATAGCATACTTCTATTCCAGGATACTTCATTAATAAGTTTTAACAATAAGATTATATCTAAGGAAAACTGCACAAATTTCCATGATAAACTTAGAATTCTGGATCAGAGAAAAATAATGATATTTCAAAGATGTGTGAACAATTGTAATGTTGGGGTGTTCAAAAGAAGGAAAATATTTAATAGCCTTGTATTTTTCATTAAAAAACAATTATTTGGCTCATAGTACATTATTCAATATTATGTGGTGTGAAAATACTCTTTTTTTTTTACTTAATGTAGGTACTCCCTTAAGATTTATTTGAATCTATATTTGTAAAAAAAAAAAGTCTTCCTTTTGTACTATAATTAGTTTACGTTTTTTATTTAATAAATACAAACAATTACATTGAATGTTTCCCCTCAATTGTAATAATACAATTATTAATTGGTCAACCCATTACAAAAGAAAAATCACACAAATATGTGAGAATGTAAATAAAATAAAAATATATTCCACTTACATTTCAAATGCCTCTTTTTTTTGTTTCCTCTATTTTTATTTCGCCTCATTTTAAAACTCATTCACTACTCACTTACCCCCCAGAAAAAATTAAATAAAGAAGAAAAATATATTTCTCAAGATGCGACGTACTAAGACGTTTTATTTAACACGAGAGCGAAACGCCCGCCTCTGTGGATTCTAATTTTAAAAATAATATGTCAAGAAAACATTCCTTTCACGCGAGCACTCATGTCTCAGTTCCGAACATGAAGTTCAAACAAAACAATGAATTGTTGATAAAACTCCTAAATCGTCAAATAGATTCTGACGCGCGCACAAATTACATAAAATAAATGCACAGCTGATATAACTTCCTTCCCTCGTGAAATACAGCTGTTCACAAATCAAAACTAGAACAAGCGAGCGACGAAAAGCAAGAGAAATGCTGGTTCCTTTATTGAAATAACGGGACAACTTTTTGGGAAAACTCAACAGGTTATTACAAGTTTTGTAAACCGGTGTAACTTAAAGTGAAACCTGGACTTAATGCGAAATATATGTTCTGCAAGTTTATAAATTATATAAAAAAAGAAGTTATATATGATGTAATACTTGTCAAGTTCAATCATTTAATAGCGAGGGGCGTATTATATACGACCTTCTCAAGGGTAAACTAACGCGCAGTATTATCCTAATACGAATAATACATACAATTATATTGCGTAAACATTCGTCATCCTGTTGATATGTCTGCCAGACTTTAAAATACCTTAACTACAGTCTTATTTTCATATAAAGAGTCTTACCCAAGGAAAAAAAGCTACAAGATCTTTCTCAAGTATGCATACGTCAAGTCGTGTTATCTATGGCCGCCACTTTTAATAAATATTATCAATATAATACCTGTCCTTTACAATAACAATAATGGATTAGTCAAATATCATCAATGTTGACCACAAAGAATGAAAGAAAGATGTTTTTTATTTTCTAAAAGAGTCTTCTTATAAAAATTGTACTGTAGCTTGTCTATACTGGAAAGGACTAGATAATTTTTGTCACCGCATTTCGCTACTCTTTAAGATTGTGGGGATTTAAACTTAGAAAAAAAAGAGCTAAAATGTGTTAACGACGAGGTTTTTTATTTGTGTGCTGAAATACTCCCACATTTGCGTGAGAAGGGAGTGGGAAAACATCCAGAAAAGAACACTTTCATTTCACCCAACCAGGATTCGAACCCTAATCTCTCCGTAAACAGCCAGTCCAGTCTATTGCAAGAGTGACGCCATAGATTATTCGACCATCGAAACGAGTGACTACATATTTTAATTTCACCGCGTCTTACTACCTGGTCAGTTTATACTCATATTTACTAACTACGCAAGTGAGTCAAGGATGAGAAAGGTTGAATTTAAAGAAAGTGTACCCGTATTTACGCGGAGGGAAAGTATTATTATTATTATTATTATTATTAGCACCGCGTCTTACTACCCGTTCGGGTTATACGCACTTACGCTAATGTGTAATGGTAGGGTGATTGTGAGATGAAATGAAGGACCTACAGTTTAACGTGGAATCCGAACCACGGTGGAGGCCTGGCATTCCCCACATTCACAAGATGTCTTGTCAGAGGTGAAGGAAGGGTTTGGTAATCAGATAAATCTGTGCCGGGACCGAGGATTGAACCCCGG